>JACEVL010002491.1:0-19322 GCA_020284085.1 Aporrectodea caliginosa
TAGATATAATTCAGATACTATGAAAAAATAAAACACAGTGTATGGCATTGATGTTGAAATTCACTTCCCTATAGAAACAACGATTTCAAATTAAATGAATTGGTTTATACTTACGGTCGATGCTGTAGCTTTAGTCGCTCCTGTGGATGTCTTAGTAAATGGAGCCATCATTGACGTCTTCGATTTGCTGCTTGGTCTTCGATTCGATAGCGAACTGTGTAGACGAATGCGTGTGTGCGAGCTCTTATAGAATCATTTAAATTATGTGCGCATGCGCGAGGCTGTGTATTTTGGTTGGATGTGGGCAGAAACGTGTTTGGACTTGTTATGAATTGAAGTGCTCATGCATACGAATGCGTGCTCTTATTAAATGCTGATGATTATAGAAACCGGTTTGAACCAGTTACTGAATACGTATTGGAAAACAGCCTTTGTATTGTGTGCGACGTGTCGTAGTCCTGGAAACGAGGACAGCAAACATCCTATTAATATGCTAATGATATGCTAGGTCAAAGTGCAGTCTAGCATAGGTGTGCCAGAAACTAGGCGTGCCGTCGTCATGGAAACTAGATAAACAGGCTTCCATTGTTGTGCTATTAATAGATATGACGCATGGAAACTACTTCAGCAAATTCCCCATTGTGCTATAAATAGATATGACGTCATAGGTCACGTGACTTCCGTGGACCAATCAGGTGGCTTCCTACCCTCCGCACCTCCCCCTCCGACCCTCCCTGAACTAGAACCGGCCTTTATACAACTACTCCAGCTTCCATTTCAATTTGACGATATAAAATAATTTACCAACCTAAACTACGGGTTTACCCATAACAAATGCTTTAGTAATTATATTTGGGGCCGTCCATAAAGTACGTGGCGCTATTTTTGACCATTTTACCCCCTCCCCCTGTCACAAACTGTCACAAAACTCGGACCCCTAAAGTACGTCACACTTTCGAACAACCGCCAACATAGAAATAATAATACTTCTGAAAGCAAGGCTAATACATAAACAAGGCTTCGCAACAGCATTATTACTAACGCTCCTAGCGAGAGGAATCGTGAAAAACACATTAAGGAGATATGCATTTCATGCTATTTTGACATAAAACTAATTAAAATGTTTCAGAAAATTTTTGAAAATTATTTCTGAAGCTATGAAATTCTACTAAAAAAATAAATTATAAATAAAAAAATAAAAATAAATGTGTGACGTCACACATGGCCTGACCCCCTCCCCCCCCTGTCACAAACTGTTACACTTTCTTAAACCCCCCCCCCCCTGGAGCGTGACGTACTTTATGGACGGCCCCTTTTGCGTTTGAATAAACTCACCGCAATGCTGTAAATATGAAAGGCTGTCGTTTCTTGAAACAGTGAACGTTGTTGATGTGACATGCAACACATTTCGAATTGTGTTTTGTGATTCGCATCTATAATTCCAATTTACTTCAGCCAACGTTAGAGTTTGTTCGTCACTTATACGGGCATTCTCTGCGGAATCATACCACTTGTAGCTTGGCAGAGGATTTCCCGTAGAAGTACAAGTTAAGACACTGATACCACATGGAACACCGTTATTCGTTATAACCTCTGGTTTACTTGTAATTGCAGGAGTAGAAGGACCATCTGCAATACATATAGGAAGTTTATTAGGAAACCACGAAATATTATGTGAGATTGCGTGTAGACCTATCTCGTGCTACAACTCGACTGTTCTAGGTTTTCAGAGGAAATATAAATTAGTGAGGAAATTCTGCAAGTCAGTTATCAGCATCATACGGATTAACACCATATGGCGCATGCGCAATACACAGCCTACTCTCGTTCATAGTCTCGTTAGTTCCATCCAGCGTATAATACAACATTAAGCATCAGCCATAAGATAGATTTGGATAAAATCTCATATATCTATTCAAAGTCAAATATTCCCTAAAATACCTACACGTAAGTTTATATAGCAGCAAATTAAGACAGCCACGTAATATTCAGTAAACTGTGTGCTCGCAAAAGATCTGTAGACTCACATTGAACGTCTTGTTCTTTTGTGTTGCCAACTGTAAAGCTGTCTGCTGGAGCAGTTGCATTGTAGCCACTGGTACTTCCTGTTATTTGAAACAATGTGCTACACAGGAAAACTGGAACTGTAGGTTTCTGTACTGTCACTGTTGCTACTAGAGTGACAACATTTGTCGACGGATGGTATGTGGCGCTGGTGTATATCTGTTCTGGTGATGTTGTCCAATAAGGCAAAGGACGGAGAGAAGGCGCTGGAGATGTTGGTCCAGTGTAGTTTATGCTACAGGAGATGTTTAACTGGTCAGTTTCTACTACTTCAGCCGACTGATTGTTTACAACGACATTTGCCACCGGATCTTCAAAGACACAGAACATCGCATAATTCTTCAATAAATTATGTTCAACAGGTCGAAACAAATTACGTGAAAATCTACTCTGATCAGTTTTTAGTTGCTCAAACAGAGATTTATCCAACGCTGGGAATAAAAAATCCGTAAAACCGTAGTTTGCATTGCTAAATTATTTTATACTAGACGTTGCTACCCGGCTTCGCACGGGTTGTGTCTACCTAATATATTGTTTTCTACCTTAATATATTGTTCACGCTTGATTTGCATGTTTAACTCTGGCTGCTTTGGCTGGTGCTCACCGGGTAGCCTACGGCCGTGTATTTGAATTTGCTCTATCCTGTATATCGTTTCCGCTGGATATGAAAATGTAAATGTTCGCTTTTATCTTAGCGACCGAATTATTATAGCCTGGACCCTGCTCATTATTAAATGAATTGATCCGATGAATCCAAACCCGTCACCACTACACTGCTCGCCCGTTTGAATGGATGCCACGCCATTTAGTATCCCCGTGCAATGACCGTGCTAGCCCAAGATTTAAATTTCTGAAATAAGCCAGCATCGGGAAGCGAACCGCGATCCGCACGCTCTCTGTAATAGCACATAGGCAAATGAGACACAACGTATGGAATGCAACTCGTACCAATGTCGTTCGTTTGTCGAATAAATCCCGAAATGCCTTGCGAATGCGGAGGCCGTGTGTTGTAGGACGTTATGAGAAATCAGAAATGTAGGCGTATTGCAACGGTTCGACATTTAAAATGTCTATAATTTCGGCATAAAAGTGAGTTGTGAGTTGAGAATAGTACCGTTTATCTACGAATTGTTATAAAAGGTTTTGTAAAAAATTTCAAATCGCTAAAGCGCTCCTTTTTGGATCCTTTAGTGGGACGGACAGACAAACAAACATACAAACAAACGGAAGGACAAACTTCAAGCCTTATAGTATAAGATTGTCAATACAAAATGGAAGCTAGATTGATGAAAATAAGTGTTGGTCTAAATGGAAGCTGGACTGATGAAACTAATTCTTTGTTCAAATAGAAGCTGGATTGCTGGAAATAATTGTTTCCGTGAGTAGTTGTTGGATTGGTGAGAAGACTTCTTTGCTTAAATAAAAGTTCGTCTGATGTAAATAGTTGTTTGCTTATATAGAAGTTCGATTGGATGAGAAGTAGTTTTTTTCTGAATTGGAAGTTGGATTGATGAAATATTCTTTTCTTAAAAGGAAACTGGATTGATTAGTTATCATATATCTTGTAGACTGCTTACTTACAAACGTCAAGTGCGGCATTGAAGACATCAAACTAATTTAGCAACGTAAATTACGGGATAACCATACTTCTATATAGGAGGATTTTTGCAAGTTTAGGTTGAAGAGGCCATCGATGAAAGCCTTGGACATTATAATAACGGCGAAACAGAAGTTGTTAGATTATATGGGATTTGGTTAGATTAGACATACATGGCTGTCTCTTTGGATAAATTTAAATAAAAATCAGAGTCCAATGGTCAGAGACAAGAAGTCAATTTTCATGCGACCTCGGAAACCGGAAGAACGGATTAGGGAAATAAGCATTTACAAAAGAGACTAGATCGTATCAAATATCAAACTGAATTAGATGCTTTATTGTACCCGTTACTGCATTTCTTGCCAATAGATTATAAACGAGAATCATCCGGCCAATATAAGATCTAACATCTTCAAGTATCGGAACAGAATGAGGCAATCTGAATTAAAGTTGCATCATGAACTCGTCTGGAAACGGCCAATGGTAGTCCGACCCAAACAGAAAAGAGTTACATTATACAATTGGGAATAGAGTCTAAATATCAAGTGACTCAATTTAATCATAGTTAAGTCAATGTTCTTATTAGGAAGCAAATCGTTTGAAGCCACTCACCAATGACTGTGACTAAACTCCGATATGCGGCTGATGAGCCATCCCAGCATGAGTAGACTCCAGCCTGTTGCATTGTCGCATTTGCAATTATCAGTCTACATATGTTGACTTCTGGTTGTTCTGTTCTGTAATACGCTGAATTGTTTCCAGTGACAGAGCAACCAAATGCTATCAGTAACGAGTTGCCGCTTCCACCCTCTGTAAGTGACCACTGAGTAGTTCCTATTGAGCCAACAACGCAGTCTAACATCGCCTGACCTCCAATTAAAGCGACTGCATTCGGACCACCAGTTTGTCCACGTACAACGGCGCCTATTAAAATCACAAACAGATGCTATAATTGTATACGTAGAACGTATGTATATGTAGAACGTCGTTTTATGCAGACAGAGAAACAGAGAATTAGTTTTCCATATTTCATAACGATAACAACAGATCAGCGAATTGTCAACGGTAACACATCCGAAGACTTGGACGGGGATTCCAATCTAAAACCATCGGCGGACTTGAAATCAGAAAACGATTACTATAATGCAGAAAAGCTTTACCTCAGAGCAGCCAGAAGCCCTGGTCCTCACTGCACAACAGCTGGGAAACTGAGTTCTGCTTAGGTACTCTACTTTTCTAGCGTACGGGTTTATATGTGTAGCTTGCAAAGATAGCGTCGTAACGTTAAGTATACAGTAAAACATTTTCCATTTCAGTTATCACTTTACAAAGTGCGGTCATACATAAATGCTTATACGCATAACACCAGTTAATGAAATTTATATTAGCTAACTAGCGCTGATGGTTGGATCTTGAAAGGCGACATTCAATTATTCAGACACAATGCAAATACATATTTCGATACTCAAAGTTTTAGACACACTGCAGGCCCACGGTTATTGAGGAGCATCAATGGCTATTGGGGTGCTCGACAGTGTAGGTGTTAGCGCGCTGGACTGTCAGTCGCAAGGTCAAATCTCCGCCAGGGCAGACAATTTGTTTCAAGATTTCTGTTCCACCAGCACCCCTAGATAACTCAGCTATAATGAGTAGGCCTACAGTGTCGGTGGGAAGATGAGACGGTGAGGGAGAGGATTGGCCACCCGCCCTCGTATGCCGAGGCCAAGAAAATGAAGTCGCTAACACTTCATACCCATGGCTGCCTCAAGGACACATGTAGCTTATGGGACTGCTCTTCTTCTTCTTCAAAGGCTTTTGAGTGGTATAAGTAATGATTGTGACGAACATGATAACCTCAAGCAATGAAGACGGCAAATAGGTTGTGAACTTAGTCTTCGATAACGGTAGACTAGAGTGGAAAGACCATAGCGTATAGTTGCATAAAAGTAATGTAGTACAATGTAACAGTTGTAACACAATCGAATCCCATCCCAGTTTCAGCATTTGCAACAGCCAGAGAAGAATGCCATCGTGAGGAAAATCGGTCAGTCAACATGACAACAACGACGACGACGACGACGATGATGATGATGATGATGATGATTACGATGATGAGTGATGATGATGATGATGACGATGATGATGATGATGAATGATGATGAGTGGTGATGATGATGATGAGTGATGATGATGATGATGATGATGATGATGATGATGATGAGTGATGATGATGATGATGAGTGATGACGATGATGATGATGATGATGAGTGATGATGATGATGACGATGATGATGATGATGAGTCATGATGATGATGAGTGATAATGATGATGAGTGATGATGATGATGACGATGATGATGATGATGATGATGATGATGATGATGAGTGACGATGATGATGAGTGATGATGATGATGATGATGATGATGATGACGATGACGATGACGATGACGACGACGACGACGATGACGATGATGATGATGATGATGATGATGATGACGATGATGATGATGATGATGATGATGATGATGATGATGATGATGATGATGATGATGATGATGATGATGATGATGATGATGATGATGATGATGGTTTATCATCATAACCATCTGGTGGTGATGACAGTGATAATGATAGACATAGGCCATACTTACTGTTGTGATAGGGCGGGACTCATTAAGCAGTTGCAAATTTTATTACCAGTAGATGCTGCCACATTAGAAAATTAGTCTTTAAGCCAGATTGGACTCACAGTTTTTGTAACAAAGTCATGTACTGAATTTTAAACTGGAGTTGAAGCTGAGTTATAAGGGTGTAATCTATTGAGCTCAGTGTAACTTCACTGGGACGGTATCCGGACATTTCCCTCCGCCCCACGACAATTCCCCCGGACATTTCCCCCGAACAGTACGTCGGTAACTCTACCATTGTCCATGATAACTGTAATTAGTCCAACTTTTACTGAAGCAATAACCTTCTTTCATCAATCCAACTTCTATTTAAGCATAGAATTTGTTTCATCAATCCAGATTCTATTTAAGGAAAATAATTTCTTTCATCAATCCAACTTCTATTAAAGTAAAGAGTTATATTCATCAGTCCAACTTCGGGGAAACGTCCGGGGGTGGGGGAATATCCCGGGAGGTTAACGTCATAGACTCCTCTAGGAGAGAGCTGTTTTTAACACGTGTAGGGTAAATATTTATCAGAGGCCAGGAAAATGGAATGTCTATGGTAAATGGATAATTATTTGAATAGGGAGTAGCAGGCAAACCGCTCACCATAGGATGGGAATAGGTTTCAAAACTTAGATTTGTACTGTGAAGGCGATGGTTTTTGCAAACACGCTCTCATCTAACTGATATAGTATGAGACATGGTCGCCTGCCTTAGATAATCTAACGCATAAAAGAAGTTACTCAGATCGATGTATTTGTGTCTAATACCTTGTGACTATAATATACCAACCTTTCGTAATCACTAGAAACATCCATAGAATAATCCTGATACCGTTTGAGTCATACATCACTTTAGTCAGGTCACACGAGTGTTTCTTAACCTGTAAATATTTCTTTACTGTGTAAGGAAATTGTTTTCACTGCAAGTCTAAGATTGGTGGGTCTACTGAGAAATGTTCGCATGGTTTCGTTTCGTAAACAGCACATAGCCTAGACGAAACTTTGATCAATATAGATACTCGTCTTCCGGTCTATTTATCGTTGACTGAATAGTGTAGCCTACGTTGAACTTGACTTATGAACTGCGTCGTATGTTACCACAGTCATTGAACAATAATAATAACCACCGAATATTCATGTAGTGGCAACCTCCAACGATTCTGGGAAAAGTAACCTATCGCTTAAGTTCATGTGTTCACTTAAGTTTATAATCATATTGGCGTCGATCGCACGTCTCTGACACTCGCTGTGGTTGGTCTATACATGTAGGCATACCTTTGCTCCTGTGCTGTCCACAGCACGACCCACTTGACTAGACTGGTAGTGTTCATCCTCCAAATTCGTCCAAGATATTGAATGATTATCTGTCCGTTGCATGCTTCAGTATGCTTTGCGGTCAAATTACTCATCTTATTTCCTCAATTGATGCTTATTATATTCTGTTGCTATTTGAAGTTTTAACCCATTAGTGCCTGATTTTTTATTTTTTCATGAAAGTATGAAAATAACTTTATTTCTTCCTAATGAAAATCAGTGCCAAACACTATTCAGCTTAAAATTTGTTTTTACCATTTATTTGCAATTTTTACTTTCCGTCCCCGTTTTGGGGACGCTAGGCACAAATGGGTACGGTTCGTACACGTGAAGTTTCAAGGCTGGCATAAATCAACTATTAAGGTTTCATGCATGTAATCAAACAGATAAGCATACCAGTAGCTAAACACATAGTTGCAAACATCAAACTCATTGTCTGGTAGAATTATGATGATCAATGGTCAAGTAATCGAGGAAAACTGAACAATAATGATGACCATAATAATGTCAAGCTGGTTTGTTGAGATTATTTTGGAACAAAACTTACTATTATTGCAAAGGCTGTTTATGTGACTATCATCGCAAGAGAAATAGCAGTTCTAAGTAACAGTTCTTGCCTACTGGAGGAATATAGTGAAACAATTCTGATGAATGTCTGGGTGTCCCGATGTCACATTTGCAGCAAATGTTCCTTGCTTTTACACAGCAGACACCACAGCGACGAATCGATTCATTCTATCAGTGCGAATATCTGATGGCACTCAATCTACAACACGTCGCCTGAGAATTATCCTCGCGTATCTCCATTTTTGAAAATTCCGAGAAAAACGAGGTAGAAATTTGAGTACAATCGGACGAAAAAATAAGAAATTCATCATCATATTCGTTTAATTTCAAAATAATCCAGTTGACAAAACGCAACAGGTTACACGTAACACAATAATTAGCTAAAACAGTCAGGCTAACGTTAATAATTCTAGACAAAATAATATACAAGTAATTATAATTATAGGACAATTAATTAATATGTATCTTTAAACAAGATACGTGGTATATAATTACATTTATCATTGATTGGGAGATTAAAATTATGAATTCAATAAATCTTCACACACAGACGTCATTTTAAATATCAACACTGACTAAAGACATTGCACTAAAAAGATTTAATAATTACAATTGTTTTTGATAAATTTGTGAAAATTTGTGATTCACAACGATTGCAAATCATCCGCCGAAAAACATAGGCATGAAATGATTAAATATAGCAACGACCAATAATTATCGAGTGTGTTCGTTAAAATGTTAATGGATATAGTACTGATTTTTGAAGGAAAACAATTTTAATTGTCTGGATATGCGACACTATAATCCAGACAAACGCAGAGTGTTATACTGTTGTATCTCCTGCGTCCAATCAATGATGAGCTTTCCAACGGTATTACAACACGTGACACTGCTACACCGTGGAGATACGACACAAAATTTCTGGAAGCAGGACATACGACAGGTAGTTTTCGTTGAATATCTTTAAAACGATCTGTCGTATCTCCTAGTCATTGAAACTGAAGGAAGATAAGAAAAAATTCTGCTACAAATCAACTCTAAACTGCTTTTCGAAAAAAAGTGGAGATACGACAAGATAATTCTCAGGCGACGATTTACAGCTTTCAGTCAACTACGAGGAAGGCCAACAGCTGCACGTTCAGCAATCTACTGCTAGTAGAACCCAGTGAATATGTCATGAAGTTCCAACTGGTCCAAGGTCGGCGCATAGCTGGAGCAGTGCGTTGGTATAGGATCCAAGCATTTTATATTGCCACATCCAGTTGATAAGCAACGAGAGCCCACAGAGCACCATTTTCTGGAGATGACAGATATGCTGTATGTGCTGATGTTCTGGTTCATCTTATCAAGTTATCATGTGTCTGTTGGTGTGGTCGATAATATATTCGTGGCCTCCTGGGCGATGTCTACAAACTTTCTTTCGGACCGTGACACCTCTTCACAGTGTTCAGTGTTTCGGTGCCATGACAATTGGAAGTGTCACCAACCTATTATCGTTCCAGCAAGTCACCACTATTCCAGATGCTTTATCCAGTCGGTAGTCAAATGTGCCACCATCTGTTTGTTTGATCTTGTCCACAGACTACACGGGACAACTGCAGTCCTTAGTTGATTATCGCTAGCTGTTCCGGTGTCTGGATGTAACTTCGTACTGCTCAGAATTCAATCAGATTCAGGCTGGTGAAAAATTGCCAAACAACAGTGTGAATTTGTCATCAGCTGGAAGCTTGACAAAAACAGAGCCGTCAGATCCAAGTTGACTGTCGAACCGTCGGTCACTCCAGCCAGCTCCGTGACACGGATCCATCTGAATGCATCACTACACCCTGGATCATTTGGAGGGCATATGTAAATTCTTGCATCCCAGAAGTCCTTGTCATTCTCAAGTAAAATAATTGTTCATTGGTACAATTATTGTGATAATATCACGGACAGTTAGACCTCTTCCTTACCAAAATTTACTTGGGTTTTGCATGTGACCCAAATGGGCTCCATATGGGTCCCATATGGGAAAATGGGTCCCAAAATGGCTTCATGTGGGCTTGCAGGTAGGGTTGCTCTTGGCATGCTGAGAAAACATAAATGCGCATATAACTGTAGCTGCAGAAACAGTGAAAGTCGCCTATTGTAGCTTAGAAGTTGACGGGGTCACTTGTGCCTAGCGTCCCCAAAATGGGGACGGTATATTCTGGCATAATAAAAAATCAACCAAACATTTATCAACACTCCAAAAACAGATGCAGATAGCTAAGAGACAAGATAACACAGGGATATACTCATATTTTCGATTACAACGTACTTTTGCAAAATAATTGTAATTTATATTGATAACTTTTAAAATTCGGATAATCGCCATAAAAATCTGTATAATTATGCACAAACAATAAAATATCTGCTCAATTGTACCCCAAATGAAAGATAATTCAGTGGACTGTTGGTTTTAATAGCTTGTAACACTCAATATTGATTGATATTACAAATAACTCTTTCGAAGCAGGCGTCCCCAAAATGGGGACGCTAGGCACTAATGGGTTAAAATTTCTGTGACTTTACTAGATTCCCGTGGTCGTTTGCGACTACAATGTGTCACTATTAATGTACGAAAGGATTGCATTTATCCAGAGGAGGAGTAAGTGGTGTAGTTTAGCGTCGTAAATTATTCGCCTATTTTAGCATTATTATTTTTCATCAATCCGGCTTCTACTTTGGCAAGAATCCTTTTCATCAATCCAGCTTCTATTTACGAAAACAATTATTTCCACCAATCCAGCTTTTAGTTACGCAAAGAATTAGTTTAATCGACCTGACTTCCATTTAGGCAATAGATTATTTTCATCAATCCAGTTTCCATTTTTGACTCAACATAAATATGTTGGGTAACGTAAACTACGGTTTCACGATTTTACTCGCTAGAGGACAAGACGGTTACTAATAAGTCCAACTTCGTGGTTACACATTTTCTTTTCACGCAATGCCATTTTGTTGTGCTCAGCATAGGCGAAAAATTGGAGTTTGTAAATAAAAAATTATCTTTCTTAATCTGATGTAGGCCCTACCTTATTATTAGCGTAATAAATACTGTACTAGTAAAATTCGTATTTAGCTATTTAAAGTTCAGATATGAAAAATGCGTTATTTGCATTTTATCCTAATCATAAGGGGTTAAACCCGTAGTTTAGGTTGGTAAATTATTTTATATCGTCAAATTAAACTGGGAGCTGGATTGAGGAAAAAATTGTTTCACTAACTCGAAGTGGGATTGATGAAACCTTTTCTGTCTTTAAATAGAAGTTGGATTGGTCGAAAAAGTTTTTACCGTAAACAGAAGCTGGATTGATAAAACTAAGCTGGAATGATGAAAATAATTTTTGCCTTAAGTAGAAGCTGGACCCGTGATAACAGTTCTTTGCTTAAATAAAAGTTCCATTGATGAAAAATATCCTGTTGGTTAAATGGAAGTTGGATAATTTTTTTCACGAAATGGAAGCTGGACTGATGAAAAAAATTTTAATGATGAAATGAAAGCGGGATTGATGATAGCTATCATGGACATAGGTAGACTATTTACTTACAAACGTCAGGTAAGGCATTGAAGACATTCAAATAATTTACCAACCTAAACTACGGGATAACCATCATAGGGTAATGTTCAGTTATTTTTTCATCTGTACGCTCAACTGGTGAGACGGGGTGGTCTGCTGATCTCAGATCATGTGGTTGTGAGTTCAACACTGTTTAACGACCTTGGGCAATGTGTTTGTGCACACGTGACTCTGTCACCAAGCAGTTTAATTTGAAACCGACGTAAGCTGGGAAGTGAAAGGAAAGTCCTACGATGTGCTGTTCTGTTTGAAGGACTTTGGGACGTTCATTGGCGGCTCAAGGAAATGAGTGCCTCCCCTATGCACATCGGCTGTGGAAGCTTTTCGTTACTTTTAGTTCAATGGACTTTCTGTGTATATTTTGTATTGGCAAATGTTGGCGAATTGTGTTTAGTATAGGAAAAATATTTACTTATACATGTACATATTAAAGTAATCACTTATAATTGCTAACAACATTTGTACTTTCTTTCACATAAATAGGAACTTGATGTCTGAATACACATGGACAACAATACCCAGGACATTTGAACAAAGCTAATGAGTACCAACGAAACGAGTTCGTTCAATTGTGAACTTGTGCTGCTAGAAAATAGACCTCATGCAACATCTACACAAGACCTCAAAACATTCTATGACCACGTTTTAAAATACTTACTTAGCACTACAATAGGAATTCATGTAAACACAAACCCCAACACGGAGTTGGATGTTTAATAACGTACATAAAGGCATCTGATCAATTGCCTCAAAGTCAACCAACGTGCCATGAATGAAGCAGAAGATTTGTGTAAGTCGGGACTAACAGGTGAATGCAGCAGGAGGAAGAAAAGAGACAATACTACAATAAGCATGGATAAAAAACGATACATGTGCGAATTATGTGGCAAAGCATTTGCAGAATCCTATGATTTAAATTGCCACAAAAGAACCCACACTGGAGAGAAACCATACAACTGTCTAATATGTAATAAGTCATTTTCATACAAGAGTCATTTGAATCACCATGTACGGGCTCACACTGGAGAGAAGCCACATGAGTGTGGATTATGTCACAAGTCATTTACAACTAATCGTCAGTTGAGAGAGCATACAAGAACCCACACTGGAGAGAAGCCATACATGTGTCACCTATGTGACAAATCATTTACACGCAGCTGTCATTTGAAAGACCATATAAAGACTCACACTGGAGAGAGACCATATAAGTGTGAATTGTGTCACAAGGCTTTTATGGCGAAGAGTGACGTGCATAAACATTCAGTGATCCATAATGGAATTAAACCATACAAATGTGAACTATGTCAGAAAACGTTTAAACGAAGAAGGTGTTTGAATGTTCATATGAGAACCCACACTGGTGAGACACTGTATAATTGTGAATTATATCACAAGGCTTTTGCAGAAAAGGGTGACCTACATAGACATTCAAAGCCTCATGTTGAAGATGATCCACACAACTTCGACATAATATTATGTGACAACAATTTTAATACGAAGGATGTTTTGAATGACGATAAGAAACCTTATGCAAAAGAACAAGAAAATCTGAAAACATTTGGATATCAAACGTCATCTGTTGGTGATTCTGAGTCTTTCATAGTGAAATCATTTGGATGTGTAACATGCGATGAAATGTTCCAGACAGAAAAAGAATTTGTGGAGCACTGTTTCCAGTTATGTTATTCTCAAATGGAGGATGTCTTTCCTGAACTTCTTGCAGAATACCAACCGGAATGCAGTACTTCGTAAATATGGTTTTCAATTGAAATTATATTAAAGTTAATGTGGAAATTGTGAGAGATAAATAAATTTTGTCAGAAAGTGTAATTTACATTATCGAGATTTTGCAGACACAACTGCTCCGACTTCATTACATACATTTGCGTTACTTGTTCATTTTGGATATCATATGCTTCTGAAATTTTCCTAGTAAACTTTTCATTGGCTACAATTTTTCTAGAATGCAAAAGTCGCATAATGCTTGCCATTAGTCGATGCTGGAAGTGAAATGTAAATTTCTTCAAGAGGAATTATGAATCAGCAAGATACCGGTCTTTTGTTAGCATTTGTGAAATCCATTCATTCAGAGCCCCTTTGAGGGTGTCACAACAACTCGTCTACAGACTTCTCATCTACGACACTTCGTCTACACACATTTCACCGACAGACATTTCGCATACGAGTGTAGCTGTATCCATTGGGGCTAATCAACGGAGGCCGCTTTCTTAAAATGTACTAAACATTGTCTTGGATCCAACTTCTAATTATGGAAACAATTATTTTCATCAATCCACCTCCTATTGAATCGAAAACTTAGTTTCATCCATCCATCCAGCTTGGTATCCAGCTTCTATTTATGGGTAAAATTATTTCGATCAATCCAGCTTCTGTTTCAATACAGTAATGTTTTCGTCAATCGAGCTTCCATTTTAAAGTTGCAATATCAAATAATTCCTTATGCAACATGTCTGTAGACGAAGTGTTGTAGATGAAAAGTCTACAAGAGTTGTTGCAGAACCCCCTTTGAGAACCTCCTCAGGAGCGCTGAAGTTAAGCGCTATAATTTCAATTAATTATAATTAAGTGCTTCGATCGACACTGAGAGCACCTCTGAATAGTCCATACTGCAAGAGGAGCTTTATAAATGTTTAGATACAATACAATATAATTTATTTACCAATTCAAATTTGCATAATGCATTTCTTAATCTATTTGGGACCAAATGAGCTACATGTATGTTTACATGCATAGTTTTCTAATCTTTCTTTATAGAATCTGTTCTTTGATTCTCTTGTGTAAGAAATTCTCAAACAAGCAGGTTCTGTTGCAATGTATTGAGTACATAAAGCATTCTTAAGGGCAAGTGGATAGTTCAATGAATTCTTATGTCACAATATCTCAATTAAATCCAGTCCTTAGACAGTGTTGGGAAGTATTTTAAATGCTAGTATTTAAATGCTATATACTTCAAATACTATCTAGGTAATTTGTACATGTGTTTAAAATACAACGGAATTGCACCACCTATTTTACATAGTTGTGTTTAGCTCTGTCGACCTTGGCTGAGGAGAACATTACGTTGCATCAAGGAATAATATATGTCGTAAACTCTAGGCATGTTTGTAGAAAAATTAGCATTCATATTATACATCCAGACAAATTAAGTTCACAACATAAATAAATCCTATTGACTACCTATGAGTTTTGTTGATTGCTAAATTAGACACATTTGTTTATCTTATCTGAACCTTCTTCTGATCAAGCATCAGTTCCTCGTTTGTAGATACCGAAGGGAGAGCTTTCAGTTGTAATTTAAAGACTTGTAGATAGATAGCAGAACTCGTGATGCTTTGAAGCTGCATAATAAAGGCCAAGCCAACAGTGACTGTCCTATAGCAAAACACATTCATCTTCATGCATATTTCTGCATATGTTACTTTTACCGGTGCATGGGTAAAGAAAAGCGAACGAGAGAGAGATTGAGGTCCGCTATAGTCTATTGACTGGCAGTTATTAGCAGGTCTAGTAGTGCAAGTAGGGTTGCCAACCATCCTGGATTCGTCTGGACAATCCCGGAATTGACTTTATGCGTCCTGTATCCCGGGTCGATCCCATATATTCCAGGAACTTGGTGCATATATCCCCTTAACCAAGTGTTGCTTATGTTTTCGCACACTAAATTCGAACAGCTGGCCGTAGATAAGTTTTATAGATTGGCCATAGAATAAGAGGGTAGTTGGTTAAGAACGATATCTGCAATCTCCATGCAGGTAGGCTATAGGCCTACATAAACCTCACTCGTGCTGGGCCCATAAAACTGGCGAGTCACTTGACCTTGATAGGATAAACGTTTTGAAGTTGATTCTAATTTCAAATATAGGCCACTTGACTTTGCATGATTTGGGTGTAATCCTAACGACTATTTTTAGATTAGACTAGATCATGCATTAGGCTGACGCAGCATTCTTGCAAACAACGATGATGTAGACAGGCAAATTGGTGATGGCCCATCGAGTGACTATGCGGACGTCCTGGATGGGAAGCCTCAACAGTTGCAGCCCTAAGTGGAATACCAGTGTAGCCTACATATGCGCGGTAGGCGTAGTAGGCCATACATCAGCTGTAGTTCCGCTTGGTACTCGTCCTCTGCGACAGTTCTGTCTGGAATCATTAGCAGACCTAATAACTTCAGACATAATAATAATAATGTTAGACCAGTGTCATTATGCGTAATTGGCGTAGTAGGACATGGACGTTTAGTTCCGCGTGTTGTTCGTGCGCTGAACAGTCGTATACGAAAGTTATGTCTGCAGTCATTCGGAGCTTCATGCATCGCAACACTTAGACACGTTGATTTGTCAAACAGGACTAGCTTTCGCCTGTTTACTACTGAACTAGGTAACGATAAACGCTAGTTTTGCTAAAGAACGATCGTAGGCTATATGCCTATACCAGTGGCGTCTACCAATGGGGGGGTTGGGCGAACGATCTCCCACCGATTTGAGAAGTGGGGGGTTTGACGTTTTTGGACATAAACTGAGGGGGTTGTTGATTTCCGTTAATATAAGGCCTGCAGTACGAAAATTAGCATATATGTATCATACATGATATCGAAAACACATGTTATCTCGGACCAATACACCCAAGGATCCCTCCAACTCAGAGACATCAGTGGTTGAACACACTTCTTATCACTTCAGGTCACGCTTATTGAAGATGCCAAGCCGACACCCGAAACCCCCCCCCCATGGCGGGGGGTTTCGGCTTGGCAATGAAGGTGATGAAGGCGACAGATCATTAAGGTGGCCTTGTAGCAATATATCTTAGACACTTGCTGTGCACGTATAGGTACCTCAATCTTCAAACAGTGCATGGTCCCTCTGTAAAGCTAATGAAGCTAATAACAGATGTTTCCTATTAGATTTCCGGCCAGCAGATCCCTGTAATGGATAAGAGCAGCTATACCCAATATGCTGTAAAACTGCCTTTCAGTGCTAGAGGTGCAGTCGTATAGTGTTGGGGCGTAACTGGTTGCTGAATGTGATATTCATATAATCACAGACTAGGGAATTTTACCATTCTTGACTAGTAGGCTACGTGTTGAGAGTAACTTTCTATAATCATTAAGCATTGACATTCAACATCAACAGAAATTCTCGACACCTAAATTATAATAGGCAGTCTATATACAGACAATCTGTGGGGAGAATTCGGATTATTAGCTTAAGTGCTATTTGGCGTAATATTTTATTTCGGTTACCAGCAACGGGAAATTTCTTAGTGGTGAGTTAGAATAATTTAGAATTTTACACTTTTCTACGTATCTAAATGCACCACCACGTTTTGATTTAGCTTAATTTTTTAAAATTCTTTGTGACCTGTTCTTTTCTGAAACATTTTGCATTAGAAGTTCGATCATCACATAATTAAATGGTAGACAATCGCTGCATTAGAGCTCTGTAGCATTAAGAAAGTTAATTGTTGGCCTACTAGCCAATATAAGATGCTATTTGGCTGATAATATGCCTAGCGATACTATTATTAGCAGCTTAGCTGCCATATCGCCAGTGCTGAGAAAGCAGTTAATCTGCAGCTAATAGGTCTACAGCTGATATTAGAGCTGTTGAGAAACTGTGCCGATTTACTTTTCTATACTGTAACTTGCATTGTCTGTTTTGCAATTGCCATGATTAGGGTACTTATTAGGCCCTACTGTGATAATACTGAGGCTGGCAAGAAGCAATACAGAACTACTTTATAATACTAACATCTTTCGGTTAGTGCAGAATCAAAGCCTTGCTACAATCACAGTTTCATATTTCTTTGTCAACCGCTGTGCACTGGCAGTCATCCTACCAAACTGATATTAAATTCAAATAGAATTGGTGCACATTCGTGTAGCCTACAAACAAGCTTGAATAGAATCAAAGATGCAAACTTTAAAGTGTTTGCTTATATTGTAGGCCTACCATTACCATTACCCATTGCATTGCATATAACATAGACGCTTAGAATAAAGTTATTATTCCATTCTACCGGTCACTGGTGCTTTGTTAGCTGTGAAATTTATTATTATATTATGTAGTCGTCACTGGTCAGAGCACAGTATTAACGAGCATTTACAGTATAATAACTTCTTATTTCAGTTGCTGCCTGTAGTAACTTTTGTAATGTAGGCTACTATGCTGATGCATATTAATTTACAGTTATGAGTGACTTCGCCATGAGTCTCTTTTATATAAGTCGGCCAGCGCGGGGATTTTCAAATCGCATTCCAGGTGGGGGGTTAGAAAGCACTGGCTATATACGCACCCTTCGTACAGCATACTAGGAAATTAATCATCCCATTTTGACATGGAGTTTATAAATGTAATGTAAAGGTCTATTAAATCTCATGCCGGAACCTACATTCGGCAACCTGTGGGTCACAAGTAACATTCACCAGATTCTGATCGAAGCAACATTCAGCACCACGACGAATGCTCAAGAGATTCCTCTGTTCAAGCTGTTCAAGACATTCTGTTGTGGTTACTAATCGGCAACCTGAAGTTGAAGGTCAAGCCATTTCAGCTGCAATCTCTAGTGTTTCTTTCCATTTGACCTTCTTGCGTAACCTCCCCGGATTTTATCCTGGCATCGGAACGAACAGAACAACCTGACTATTGCGGACTTGATCTGATATAGTCTAGGCCTAGCAAGAGGATTAGCTTGTCGCCCAGACCTGGCTTTTGTGGGCGCTGGAAAATTTTCGAAGATTT
The DNA here is from genome assembly GCA_020284085.1 of Aporrectodea caliginosa. Taxonomy (NCBI): domain Eukaryota; kingdom Metazoa; phylum Annelida; class Clitellata; order Crassiclitellata; family Lumbricidae; genus Aporrectodea; species Aporrectodea caliginosa. The sequence goes on from JACEVL010002491.1 coordinate 18,583, forward strand.
ATATTACACTTCTTTACACTGGTGTTGGACAAAAGTAGAGGTAAATGTTCTTAACTGGAACAACCACCCAACCGATGCTTCAAATTTGTAATAACCACCCAAACTATTAGTTATTATTACAAATTCAACCTATAAGAAACCACATTTATATATAATACCCAAGTTCTCGCTATGAGTCAAAGGTCGCGGAAGTTCCCAACATTTTTCGATCAGTCGTCAGTTTTGATGATGTGTCGTCACACGGTCGAAAACTGTTATCTCATTTTGACTTAAAGAAAAATCTTCTGTATATAAAATGGAATACAAAACGAAAACAGTAAAACAATTACGAAACATTGCCAAAGAGAATGGCTTGGTTAGATATTCGGGACTGCGAAAAGCGGATCTCGTGACATTAGTATCATCGAGACTTTTGCAAAGCGTTAAGACTGTACACGAAAGCAAACTACTAGACGCTCCAGTTCCAGTCATTGATGTTCCAACGCTTGTTCCAGGTAAGTATACACCTCCTTGGAAATCTCGTTTTAATAATGTTTTAACTGAAGTGAAGAACAAGGTAAGGTCGAAAATTAATTCTTTTGCGGATTGGTTGGTTAATTACGTAGCTCCTCGAGAAAAGAAACCCGCGAATGAAAAATTAGACTCGTTGAAGTCAAAGATTTCGAGTATTTTTAACAAAATCAATGAAAAGAAGTTCGAGATTCGAGAGACTGCGTCGGCTATTAAGGGATTTACCAAAC
>JACEVL010002492.1:0-18669 GCA_020284085.1 Aporrectodea caliginosa
TTCCTGTGAACCTTCAGCCAATGGTTGCTCATGAGCTTGGATGTCAGTTAAGTTCACTTCATGTGTTTCTTCAGTTAAGTTCACTTCATGTGTTTCTTCAGTTAAGTTCACTTCCTGTGAACCTTCAGCCAATGGTTGCTCATGAGCTTGGATGTCAGTTAAGTTCTCTTCATGTGTTTCTTCAGTTAAGTTCACTTCATGTGTTTCTTCAGTTAAGTTCACTTCCTGTGAACCTTCAGCCAATGGTTGCTCATGAGCTTGGATGTGTTTCTTCAGTTAAGTTCACTTCATGTGTTTCTTCAGTTAAGTTCACTTCAGCCAATGCTTCCTCGCCTACTGCCTGTCTTTTGATGCGTTTTTCTCTTGTCACCCGGTTTCGTAGTCACAGAACTTCCTGGGTCTATAATGCTTCCTGGATCGCACAGCTGCATAACACAACATTAATATTTTAAAATATTTATAACTGGATTATGTAAGCATAAATTTCAGCGAATTTTAGTCTTGTTTTTTATTCAGAGAAAAAGTAATAGAGTATTTTATTATTATGAATGGTCTACTCCATTTCATGGTATCTTATTGCATACATGACAAAGTTATTGTAAGCTGGGCTGATGGAACTAATGCTGGATGAAATTAGAAATTAGAGTTATTAAAATAATAATAATTTACTTCAATAACAGCTGGATTGGTAAAACTATTTCTTTGATTAAATGGAAGATGGATAGATGAAATAAATTTTTGGCGTAAATGGAAACAATGACCTGTTTTATGCTTGATAAAATTTATTTCATCTATCCATCTTCCAGTTAATCAAAGAAATAGAAAATAGAAAACCCGCTCCACTTTTGCTGTCATAACTAATATAACATTTCATTATAGCCTACGCAACAAAACATTACAATGAAGAATGAAAATTAGGCATACCAGCTCCGGAGTTACAATCTTCGGATGATAGATTATTTTTGTGTTTGGGGTAAAATGACGAGACATCTAAGTAAGACACTTTAAATGACTTTATTAACAAAACATCGACAGCTACGAAATCACTATATCATCGCTCAAAGACACTATATCTCGCATACCCGAATCGTCTGCGCAGAACGCCAGATTCGTCTCCAGGTAGTGGCTAAATCGTCGCCCCATAACGTTACTTATACTTCGCTATTGCATTCGAGAAAGTATTTAACTGGTTTATGTTTGCGTGCAAGAATCAGGTTTGTTCACTTATAGTATCTACTGCATACAACCGAGAGGTTTGGCTGTAGCTACGATCTTCTGTGCAATAATCGGGTTTCTTCACTTACCTGACTAATGCGCGAAATCGTGGCACACGAGCATATAATTCTCAAATCAGGTATGTAGACTTGCCTCATTATTCTCATATTTACTCGCTCAATTTTAAAGATACCGAGCTGAAATTTACAGGATAAATGCGCCTATGTGTCCTGAGCATTTTAAGCCAACTTTCCCGTATTGAAAGGGTTGAAAGAGTTATTGAAAAGAGTTATTGAAAAGAGTTATTGAAAAGAGTTATTGAAAAGAGTTTATGAAAAGAGTTATTGAAAAAAGTTATTGAAAAGAAAAAAGTTATTGAAAAGAGTTATTGAAAAGAGTTATTGAAAAGAGTTATTGAAAAGAGTTATTGAAAAAAAGAGTTATTGAAAAGAGTTATTGAAAAGAGTTATTGAAAAGAGTTATTGAAAAGAGTTATTGAAAAGAGTTATTGAAAAGAGTTATTGAAAGAGTTATTGAAAAGAGTTATTGAAAGTTATTGAAAAGAGAGTTGAAAAAGAGTTATTGAAAAAGTTATTAGTTATTGAAAGAGTTATTGAAAAGAGTTATTGAAAAGAGTTATTGAAAAGAGTTATTGAAAAGAGTTATGAAAAAGAGTTATTGAAAAGAGTTATTGAAAAGAGTTATTGAAAAGAGTTATTGAAAAGAGTTATTGAAAAGAGTTATTGAAAAGAGTTATTGAAAAGTTAGTTATTGAAAAGAGTTATTGAAAAAGTTAGTTGAAAAGAAAAGAGTTATTGAAAAGAGTTATTGAAAAGAGTTATTGAAAAGAGTTATTGAAAAAGAGTTATTGAAAAGAGTTATTGAAAAGAGTTATTGAAAAGAGTTATTGAAAAGAGTTATTGAAAAGAGTTATTGAAAAGAGTTATTGAAAAGAGTTATTGAAAAGAGTTATTGAAAAGAGTTATTGAAAAGAGTTATTGAAAAGAGTTATTGAAAAGAGTTATTGAAAAGAGTTATTGAAAAGAGTTATTGAAAAAAAGAGTTATTGAAAAGGTTAGTTATTGAAAAGTTATTGAAAAGAGTTATTGAAAAAAGAGTTATTGAAAAGAGTTATTGAAAAGAGTTATTTGAAAAGAGTTATTGAAAAGAGTTATTGAAAAAAAGAGTTATTGAAAAAGAGTTATTGAAAAGAGTTATTGAAAAGAGTTATTGAAAAAGAGTTATTGAAAAGAGTTATTGAAAGAGTTATTGAAAAGAGTTATTGAAAAGAGTTATTGAAAAGAGTTATTGAAAAGAGTTATTGAAAAGAGTTATTGAAAAAAGAGTTAAAAGAGTTATTGAAAAGTGAAAAGAGTTATTGAAAAGAGTTATTGAAAAAAGAGTTATTGAAAAGAGTTAAAAAAGAGTTATTGAAAGAGTTATTGAAAAGAGTTATTGAAAAGAGTTATTGAAAAGAGTTATTGAAAAGAGTTATTGAGTTAAAAGAGTTATTGAAAAGAGTTATTGAAAAAGTTAGTTATTGAAAAGAGTTATTTGAAAAGAGTTATTGAAAAGAGTTATTGAAAAGAGTTATTGAAAAGAGTTATTGAAAAGAGTTATTGAAAAGAGTTATTGAAAAGAGTTATTGAAAAGAGTTATTGAAAAGTTATTATTGAAAAGAGTTATTGAAAAGTTATTGAAAAGAGTTATGAAAAGAGTTATTGAAAAAAGAGTTATTGAAAAGAGTTATTGAAAAGAGTTATTGAAAAAGTTATTGAAAAGAGTTATTGAAAAGAGTTATTGAAAAAGAGTTATTGAAAAGAGTTAGTTATTGAAAGAGTTATTGAAAAGAGTTATGAAAAAAGAGTGAATTGAAAAGAGTTATTGAAAAGAGTTATTGAAAAAAGTTATTGAAAAGAGTTATTGTTAAAAAGAGTTATTGAAAAGAGTTATTGAAAAGAGTTATTGAAAAGAGTTATTGAAAAGAGTTATTGAAAAGAGTTATTGAAAAGTTAGTTATTGAAAAGAGTTATTGAAAAGAGTTATTGAAAAAGAGTTATTGAAAAGAGTTATTGAAAAGAGTTATTGAAAAGTTATTGAAAAGAGTTATTGAAAAGAGTTATTGAAAAGTTATTGAAAAGAGTTATTGAAAAGAGTTATTATTGAAAGAGTTATTGAAAAGAGTTATTGAAAAGAGTTATTGAAAAGAGTTATTGAAAAGAGTTATTGAAAAGAGTTATTGAAAAGAGTTATTGAAAAAGTTATTGAAGTTATTATTGAAAGAGTTATTGAAAAGAGTTATTGAAAAGAGTTATTGAAAAGAGTTATTGAAAAGAGTTATTGAAAAGAGTTATTGAAAAGAGTTATTGAAAAGAGTTTATTGAAAAGAGTTATTGAAAAGAGTTATTGAAAAAAGTTATTGAATTGAAAAGAGTTATTGAAAAGAGTTATTGAAAAGAGTTATTGAAAAGAGTTATTGAAAAGAGTTATTGAAAAGAGTTATTGAAAAAAGAGTTATTGAAAAAGAGTTATTGAAAAGAGTTATTGAAAAGAGTTATTGAAAAGAGTTATTGAAAAGTTATTGAAAAAGAGTTATTGAAAAGAGTTATTGAAAAGAGTTATTGAAAAGAGTTATTGAAAAGAGTTATTGAAAAGAGTTATTGAAAAGAGTTATTGAAAAGAGTTATTGAAAAGAGTTATTGAAAAGAGTTATTGAAAAGAGTTATTGAAAAAGGTTATTGAAAGAGTTATTGAAAAGAGTTGAATTGAGTTATTGAAAAGAGTTATTGAAAAGAGTTATGAAAAGAGTTATTGAAAAGAGTTATTGAAAAGAGTTATTGAAAAGAGTTATGAAAAAAGAGTTATTGAAAGAGTTATTGAAAAGAGTTATTGAAAAGAGTTATTGAATTGAGTTAAAAGAGTTATTGAAAAGAGTTATTGAAAAGAGTTATTGAAAAAGTTATTGAAAAGAGTTATTGAAAAGAGTTATTGAAAAGAGTTATTGAAAAAGAGTTATTGAAAAGAGTTATTGAAAAGAGTTATTGAAAAGAGTTATTGAAAAGAGTTATTGAAAAGAGTTAAAAAGTTATTGAAAAAGAGTTATTGAAAAGAGTTATTGAAAAGAGTTATTGAAAAGAGTTATTGAAAAGAGTTATTGAAAAGAGTTATTGAAAAGAGTTATTGAAAAGAGTTATTGAAAAGAGTTATTGAAAAGAGTTATTGAAAAGAGTTATTGAAAAGAGTTATTGAAAAGAGTTATTGAAAAGAGTTATTGAAAAGAGTTGAAAAAAGAGTTATTGAAAAAAGTTAGTTATGAAAAGAGTTATTGAAAAAGAGTTATTGAAAAGAGTTATTGAAAAGAGTTATTGAAAAGAGTTATTGAAAAGAGTTATTGAAAAAGAGTTATTGAAAGAGTTATTGAAAAAGTTATTGAAAAAGTTATTGAAAAGAGTTATTGAAAAGAGTTATTGAAAAGAGTTATTGAAAAGAGTTATTGAAAAGAGTTATTGAAAAGAGTTATTGAAAAGAGTTATTGAAAAGAGTTATTGAAAAGAGTTATTGAAAAGAGTTATTGAAAGAGTTATTGAAAAGAGTTATTGAAAAGAGTTATTGAAAAGAGTTATTGAAAGAGTTATTGAAAAAGAGTTATTGAAAAGAGTTATTGAAAAGAGTTATTGAAAAGAGTTATTGAAAAGAGTTATTGAAAAAAAAGAGTTATTGAAAAGAGTTTATGAAAAAAGAGTTATTGAAAAGAGTTATTGAAAAAAGAGTTATTGAAAAGAGTTATTGAAAAAAGAGTTATTGAAAAGAGTTATTGAAAAGAGTTATTGAAAAGAGTTAAAAGAGGTTATTGAAAAGAGTTATTGAAAAGAGTTATTGAAAAGAGTTATTGAAAAGAGTTATGAAAAGAGTTATTGAAAAGAGTTATTGAAAAGAGTTATTGAAAAGAGTTATTATTGAAAAGAGTTATTGAAAAGAGTTATTGAAAAGAGTTATTGAAAAGAGTTATTGAAAAGAGTTATTGAAAAAGAGTTATTGAAAAGAGTTATTGAAAAGAGTTATTGAAAAGAGTTATTGAAAAGAGTTATGAAAAAGTTATTGAAAAGAGTTTGAAAAGAGTTATTGAAAAGAGTTGAAAAAAAAAAGTTATTGAAAAGAGTTATTGAAAAGAGTTATTGAAAAGAGTTATTGAAAAATTGAGTTATTGAAAAAGTTAGTTGAAAAGAGTTATTGAAAAGAGTTATTGAAAAGAGTTATTGAAAAGAGTTATTGAAAAGAGTTATTGAAAAGAGTTATTGAAAAAGAGTTATTGAAAAGAGTTATTGAAAAAGTTATTGAAAAGAGTTAAAAAAAGTTATTGAAAAGAGTTATTGAAAAAGAGTTATTGAAAAGAGTTATTGAAAAGAGTTATTGAAAAGAGTTATTGAAAAAAGAGTTATTGAAAAGAGTTATTGAAAAGAGTTATTGAAAAGAGTTATTGAAAAGAGTTATTGAAAAGAGTTATTGAAAAGAGTTATTGAAAAGAGTTATTGAAAAGAGTTATTGAAAAGAGTTATTGAAAAGAGTTATTGAAAAGAGTTATGAAAAAAGAGTTAAAGAGTTATTGAAAAGAGTTATTGAAAAGAGTTATTGAAAAGAGTTATTGAAAAGAGAAAGAGTTAAAAAGAGTTATTGAAAAGAGTTATTGAAAAGAGTTATTGAAAAGAGTTATTAAAAAAGAGTTATTGAAAAGAGTTATTGAAAAGAGTTATTGAAAAGAGTTATTGAAAAGAGTTATTGAAAAAGAGTTATTGAAAAGAGTTATTGAAAAGAGTTAGTTATTGAAAAGAGTTATTGAAAAGAGTTATTGAAAAGAGTTATTGAAAAGAGTTAAAAAAAGAGTTATTTGAAGTTAGTTGAAAAGAGTTATTGAAAAGAGTTATTGAAAAGAGTTATTGAAAAGAGTTATTGAAAGAGTTATTGAAAAGAGTTAAAAGAGTTATTGAAAAGAGTTATTGAAAAGAGTTATTGAAAAGAGTTATGAAAAAAAGAGTTGAAAAAAGAGTTGAAAAGAGTTATTGAAAAGAGTTATTGAAAAGAGTTATTGAATTGAAAAGAGTTGAAAAAAAAGTTATTGAAAAGTTATTGAAAAGAGTTATTGAAAGAGTTATTGAAAAAGAGTTGAAAAAGAGTTGAAAAGAGTTATTGAAAAGTTGAAAAAAGTTATTGAAAAGAGTTATTGAAAAGAGTTATTGAAAAGAGTTATTGAAAAGAGTTATTGAAAAGAGTTATTGAAAAGAGTTATTGAAAAGAGTTATTGAAAAGAGTTATTGAAAAGAGTTATTGAAAAGAGTTATTGAAAAGAGTTATTGAAAAGAGTTATTGAAAAGAGTTATTGAAAAGAGTTATTGAAAAGAGTTATTGAAAAGAGTTATTGAAAAGAGTTATTGAAAAGAGTTATTGAAAAGTTATTGAAAAGAGTTTGAAAAGAGTTATTGAAAAGAGTTATTGAAAAAGAGTTATTGAAAAGAGTTATTGAAAAGAGTTATTGAAAAAGAGTTATTGAAAAGAGTTATTGAAAAAAGTTATTGAAAAGAGTTATTGAAAAAGAGTTATTGAAAAGAGTTATTGAAAAGAGTTATTGAAAAGAGTTGAAAAGAGTTATTGAAAAAGAGTTATGAAAAAGTTATTGAAAAGAGTTATTGAAAAGAGTTATTGAAAAGAAAAAGAGTTATTGAAAAGAGTTATTGAAAAGAGTTAAAGAGTTATTGAAAAGAGTTATTGAAAAGAGTTAAAAGAGTTATTGAAAAGAGTTATTGAAAAGAGTTATTGAAAAGAGTTATTGAAAAGTTATTGAAGAGTTATTGAAAAAGAGTTATTGAAAAGAGTTATTGAAAAGAGTTATTGAAAAGAGTTATTGAAAAGAGTTATTGAAAAGAGTTATTGAAAAGAGTTATTGAAAAGAGTTATTGAAAAGAGTTATTGAAAAGAGTTATTGAAAAGAGTTATTGAAAAGAGTTATTGAAAAAGTTATTGAAAAGAGTTATTGAAGAGTTATTGAAAAGAGTTATTGAAAAAGAGTTTGAAAAAGTTATTGAAAAGAGTTATTGAAAAAAAGAGTTATTGAAAAGAGTTATTGAAAAAGAGTTATTGAAAAGAGTTATTGAAAGTTATTGATTGAAAGTTATTTGAAAAGAGTTATTGAAAAGAGTTATTGAAAAGAGTTATTGAAAAGAGTTATTGAAAAGAGTTATTGAAAAGTTATTGAAAAGAGTTATTGAAAAGAGTTATTGAAAAAGTTATTGAAAAAGTTATTGAAAAGAGTTATTGAAAAGAGTTATTGAAAAGAGTTATTGAAAAGAGTTATTGAAAAGAGTTATTGAAAAGAGTTATTGAAAAGAGTTATTGAAAAAGTTATTGAAAAGAGTTGAAAAGAGTTATTGAAAAGAGTTATTGAAAAAGTTATTGAAAAGTTATTGAAAAGAGTTATTGAAAAGAGTTATTGAAAAGAGTTATTGAAAAGAGTTATTGAAAAGAGTTATTGAAAAGAGTTATTGAAAAAGTTATTGAAAAGAGTTATTGAAAAGAGTTATTGAAAAGAGTTATTGAAAAGAGTTATTATTGAAAAGAGTTAAAAAAGTTAGTTGTTATTGAAAGAGTTATTGAAAAGAGTTATTGAAAAGAGTTATTGAAAAAGAGTTATTGAAAAGAGTTATTGAAAAGAGTTATTGAAAAGAGTTATTGAAAAGAGTTATTGAAAAAAGAGTTATTGAAAAGAGTTATTGAAAAGAGTTATTGAAAAGAGTTATTGAAAAGAGTTATTGAAAAGAGTTATTGAAAAGAGTTATTGAAAAGAGTTATTGAAAAGAGTTATTGAAAAGAGTTATTGAAAAGAGTTATTGAAAAGAGTTATTGAAAAGAGTTATTGAAAAGAGTTATTGAAAAGAGTTATTGAAAAGAGTTATTGAAAAAGAGTTATTGAAAAGAGTTATTGAAAAAAGTTATTGAAAAGAGTTATTGAAAAGTTATTGAAAAGAGTTATGAAAAAAGAGTTATTGAAAAGAGTTATTGAAAAGAGTTATTGAAAAGAGTTATTGAAAAGAGTTATTGAAAAGAGTTATTGAAAAGAGTTATTGAAAAGAGTTATTGAAAAGAGTTATTGAAAAGAGTTATTGAAAAAAGAGTTATTGAAAAAGTTATTGAAAAAAGTTATTGAAAAGAGTTATTGAAAAAAGAGTTATTGAAAGAGTTATTGAAAAGAGTTATTGAAAAGAGTTATTGAAAAGAGTTATTGAAAAGAGTTATTGAAAAGAGTTATTGAAAGAGTTATTGAAAAGAGTTATTGAAAAGAGTTATTGAAAAGAGTTATTGAAAAAGTTATTGAAAAGAGTTATTGAAAAAGTTATTGAAAAGTTATTGAAAAGAGTTATTGAAAAGAGTTATTGAAAAGAGTTATTGAAAAGAGTTATTGAAAAGAGTTATTGAAAAGAGTTATTGAAAAGAGTTATTGAAAAGAGTTATTGAAAAGAGTTATTGAAAAGAGTTATTGAAAAGAGTTATTGAAAAGAGTTATTGAAAAGAGTTAAAAGAGTTATTGAAAAGAGTTATTGAAAAAAGAGTTATTGAAAAGAGTTATTGAAAAGAGTTATTGAAAAGAGTTATTGAAAAGAGTTATTGAAAAGAGTTGAAAAGAGTTATTGAAAAGAGTTATTGAAAAGAGTTATTGAAAAAAAGAGTTATTGTTAAAAAGAGTTATGAAAAAAGTTATTGAAAAGTTATTGAAAAGAGTTATTGAAAAGAGTTATTTGAAAAGTTATTGAAAAGAGTTATTGAAAAAGAGTTATTGAAAAAAGAGTTATTGAAAAGAGTTATTGAAAAGAGTTATTGAAAAGAGTTATTTATTGAAAAGAGTTATTGAAAAGAGTTATTGAAAAGAGTTATTGAAAAGAGTTATTGAAAAAAGAGTTATTGAAAATTGAAAAGTTATTGAAAAGAGTTATTGAAAAGAGTTATTGAAAAGAGTTATTGAAAAGAGTTATTGAAAAGAGTTATTGAAAAGAGTTATTGAAAAGTTATTGAAAAGAGTTATTGAAAAGAGTTATTGAAAAGAGTTATTGAAAAGAGTTATTGAAAAGAGTTATTGAAAAGAGTTATTGAAAAGAGTTATTGAAAAGAGTTATTGAAAAGAGTTATTGAAAAGAGTTATTGAAAAGAGTTATTGAAAAGAGTTATTGAAAAGAGTTATTGAAAAGAGTTATTGAAAAGAGTTATGAAAAAAAAAGTTATTGAAAAAAGTTATTGAAAAGAGTTATTGAAAAGAGTTATTGAAAAGAGTTATTGAAAAGAGTTATTGAAAAAGAGTTGAATTGAAAAGAGTTATTGAAAAAGTTATTGAAAAGAGTTATTGAAAAGAGTTATTGAAAAGAGTTATTGAAAAGAGTTATTGAAAAGAGTTATTGAAAAGTTATTGAAAAGAGTTATTGAAAAGAGTTATTGAAAAGAGTTATTGAAAAGAGTTATTGAAAAGAGTTATTGAAAAGAGTTATTGAAAAGAGTTATTGAAAAGAGTTATTGAAAAGAGTTATTGAAAAAGTTATTGTTATTGAAAAGAGTTATTGAAAAGAGTTATTGAAAAGAGTTATTGAAAAGAGTTATTGAAAAGAGTTATTGAAAAGTTATTGAAAAGTTATTGAAAAGAGTTATTGAAAAGAGTTATTGAAAAGAGTTATTGAAAAGAGTTATTGAAAAGAGTTATTGAAAAGAGTTATTGAAAAGAGTTATTGAAAAGAGTTATTGAAAAGAGTTATTGAAAAAGAGTTATTGAAAAGAGTTATTGAAAAGAGTTATTATTGAAAAGAGTTATTGAAAAGAGTTATTGAAAAGAGTTATTGAAAAGAGTTATTGAAAAGAGTTAAAAGAGTTATTGAAAAAGAGTTATTGAAAAGAGTTATTGAAAAGAGTTATTGAAAAGAGTTATTGAAAAGAGTTATTGAAAAGAGTTATTGAAAAGAGTTATTGAAAAAAAGTTATTGAAAAGAGTTATTGAAAAGAGTTATTGAAAAGAGTTATTGAAAAAGTTATTGAAAAAGTTATTGAAAAGAGTTATTGAAAAGAGTTATTGAAAAGAGTTATTGAAAAGAGTTATTGAAAAGTTATTGAAAAGAGTTATTGAAAAGAGTTATTGAAAAGAGTTATTGAAAAGAGTTATTGAAAAGAGTTATTGAAAAGAGTTATTGAAAAGAGTTATTGAAAAGAGTTATTGAAAAGAGTTATTGAAAAGAGTTATTGAAAAGAGTTATTGAAAAGAGTTATTGAAAAGAGTTATTGAAAAGAGTTATTGAAAAGAGTTATTGAAAAAGAGTTATTGAAAAGAGTTATTGAAAAGGTTATTGAAAAGAGTTATTGAAAAGAGTTATTGAAAAGAGTTATTGAAAAGAGTTATTGAAAAGAGTTATTGAAAAGAGTTATTGAAAAGAGTTATTGAAAAGAGTTATTGAAAAGAGTTATTGAAAAGAGTTATTGAAAAGAGTTATTGAAAAGAGTTATTGAAAAGAGTTATTGAAAAGAGTTATTGAAAAGAGTTATTGAAAAGAGTTATTGAAGAGTTATTGAAAAGAGTTATTGAAAAGAGTTATTGAAAAGAGTTATTGAAAAGAGTTATTGAAAAGAGTTATTGAAAAAAGAGTTATTGAAAAGAGTTATTGAAAAGAGTTATTGAAAAGAGTTATTGAAAAGAGTTATTGAAAAGAGTTATTGAAAAGAGTTATTGAAAAGAGTTATTGAAAATGGTTATTGATTATTGAAAAGAGTTATTGAAAAGAGTTATTGAAAAGAGTTATTGAAAAGAGTTATTGAAAAGAGTTATTGAAAAGGGTTATTGAAAAGAAACTATTTGCCTGGATAAAGGAGGGTTATTGGCGAAAGGTAACAGAAACTGCAACCGATGGAGTTATAATGTAAAATTTATTAAATGAGTTAGTTATTGCAACTCCGCCACTGATTGAAAAGACTCTGTGGTGCCAGTTGAAAAGCCTGGATAAAGGAGGAGGCGACGCTAAAAGAGTTGTTTGTTATCACACAGTGCCGTTAAACTGAAACTACTGTACAGCAAGGTAGGCGTATCGGTTTTGAAGTCACCCATGTCGCTTAACAATGGATGAAATGGTTCAGTTATTTAAACACCTTTAACCCTAATTATTGAGCTTTTTTGTAACACGTTACTACCAAGGGGTGGTTACCACCACCCCCCTGGATTATTGTGAAGAGTTTTACATATCAGTTATTTGTAATATACCAATGAAAATTTAGCATTCATTTCTGCAAAGAATGGTATATTTAGTTGAAAATTATTGAATGCACCTCGAAATTACATCACTTTTAACAACGGAATGATTAGATTAGCAATATTGTATATTATTGCGTACATTTGTTAGTTTTTGAAAAACAGTTATAAGAAATGTGTGTTTTGAAACTAATCTATGTATAAAAAGATACACAAAATCATCCCTACACATGTTTGTATAGTATAAATGTACATCCATATTATATATTATTACATATATATCTGTTGAACTGATTTATTAAAGATGGAGTGTATTCAGCCATTTTCACACAATTATTGCAAATTATTATTTATTTTGATCACTTCCAGTATTCAAAAGACAAAGATGTAGGTATGCAAATGAAGCCCTTCATTCCCTCTAAAGAATGGAATCTTTGTTTCTCTTCCAGGAAGACAAATGAATACGCTACAGACAAAAAACTATTGAAAAGAGTCCTTCCATTCAGCCATTTTTCAAAAGAGTTACGAAAAGAGTTATTATTTATTTATGAGCAAGAGTTGTCTCAGGTCAACTCAGTGACCATAGAAATGTAGCCCCACATTCCCTCTATAGAATGGTAAAATTTGTGTCTCTTAATATTAAATGACGGATAAGATATAGTCGAAAATCTAAAAGAGGGGTGGTATCCACCCCCCAAAATGCCTCATTGTATATTGGGTATAAGGGTTTTTGAACAGTGTGAAAAGAGTCATCTCACATTTTACCTCAAAACGTGTGTAAATGAACCCCTACAGCTACCTAAAAGGTCAAATTTTATTTATGGAAAAAGTTTGAGATGAGAAAAACCTAGGGGGGTGACCATTGAAAAGTAAGCAGAGGGTTAAGAACTATCCTTCCGGATCTTAATACTTTCAGTTACTTTGTTTAATTTTTAGTCATACCACTTACCAGGTACAAAAACCTCGTAAATCCAAGATCTATTAACGGTTCTTGGCGACCACGAAGTGTTAAGAAAAGCATGGGGAAAGGAGCCAGCTCTCGAGGTGATGCTTAATCACCACGCGTTATTTAGCCGAGTCGTTCAGGAAAAACTAATATCCATACGAATGGAGATAATCATATAATAATGTACACTTCAAGATGACGCCTACACAAAGATAATTCATCATTAATTTAACACCTTTCTCATTTTATAGCAATTTCAATGCTATAAATGTAGCAACGTACATTTTTACTTTACCAATAAGCTAATATCAGATTATGTAAGAGCTGTAATATGCCATAAACTAATCTTTGTCAGCAGCTATTCGCCTCTATTGTCATAAGCTGCCCGTTAAACTGTGGACACACAATCGCCAGTATAATTGTTTATGAACATAGTAACAGCGAACTGCTCAAACTGATTTCTGTGGAGTTCGAGGCCTTTCTAGCTTAAGATTCAAAAGTTAAACTCTGGATCCATTAAATAGCACACGGTCGACCAAGACATCACCAAGTCAGAAATAAGCAAGGTCAAGGAAAACGGCTCTTGACGAACACAAGCTGTCGCTTAACAGACGAATGATATTATTGATGAGTCTTAAGCCGCACCTTTAAAAAGCATTCTTTAGTCGCTACAATTTATGCAATGCGGCGTTAAATCTAAAGACTCTCTCTAACATTAAGCTTGTAAGAATATAAATCAGCGTGTAACTGAGTACATGGCGGCCATAAACTATGCATAGGCCTACATATCGGAGAACTTATATTTTACCATCAGTGGTGTCAGATCCAAGAAACTGGATTAAAGAGAATTGCGAAGCTACTCATATGAGTTAGTTACACATTTTCACGTCGTTGAAAGGAAACTATGAAGGCCTACATGAAGTTTAATAAAGTCAGCGCCACAATTCTATATTCGAGGGTGTCACTTCAAGTTCGTCGAACAACATTTCGTCTACGACACCTTCGTCGAGCGACATTTCGTCGAACAACTGTTTCGTCTACTAAGTTATGTTTATATTGTCACTTTAAAATGGAAGCTGGATTGATGAAAAAAACTGTTTCCCGAAATGGAAGTGAGATTGATGAAAACATTCCTGTGTTGAAATAGAAGCATGAATTCTATCGAAATAATTTTTTCAGCGTAAAAATAAGCTGGAAATCAGTCTATGGATGCATGGATGAAAATAGGTTTCCATTCAACAGAAGCTACGAATTGATAAAAAATAATCTCCATGTCAGTAATAAGATCAGATATTCCTGAGAATATTAAGCACGTTTTAGAGAAACTAATGAGAAAGCGGCCTCCTAACATTTAATCTAATGGATAAGCTAATACACTTGTAGACGAAATGTCGAAGGCGAAATATCGTAGACGAAGTCGTTATACACAAAATATCGTTCGACTAACTGAACCATATTCAGTGTTCAAAACCTGTGTCACTTAAAAAGATGGGTTTGGCTTTGACAATGAAGTCACAAAGTTGCATTCCATTCGAGCTGATTCCACTGCGTCATAGTAAATATAGTGTTAAAATTTCATTTTAATAGCATGCAGCAAGCCACAAGATCTTACAATTAACAGAGAAAAAGGCAACATTTAGATATATCCTTTAACAATATTCCCGAACCTATAAATTTGGTCAACTACATCAGAATGCCTACAGTCTAAGTATTCTGAATTTTGAAAGTGGTACAAAGTAACTATTCGTATATATGTAGGTATCCTGCACTTCCATAGCATCTTTTCATTATAAATCTCTAATTCCAAATGTTTTCAACTGTAATTACGCGGAATCATAATTCAGCACAGGTCAGCAAATAAGTCGTCAGGTGGAGAAAATCGATGGCTAAAACAATGCTCTAGAAATTCCTTCTCTATTTCAAGCATATCGTCACATATACCACATCCAAAAGATTTTGACAAAGACGCTTTTGTATTCATAGGAGATTTGAATTTGCTAATATACAGACATTCTCCATCTCTAATTTTCGGAAAAGGACCTGCAATTCCACTAGAATCCGGATGTACGTTCGTTGAGTAACGTTCATTTTCTTTATCAAGAACGCCTGGACTACTAAATCTGATGAAATGATCAGACAGGTTAGCAATTACTTCACTTCCCATTTTAAGATCCTGTTGCGGTGTTCCTGCATGGAGTTTAAACTGCTTCGCTGAAGAACTGCTCTTGGTATAAGGTTTGTTGTGCGAGTGTTGCTTCTCAGTTGCATGAGTTCTTCTGTGACTCTTTAGATGTCCAATATCTGTGAATCCTTTATTACAACACTCACATATGTATGGTTTAACTCCTGTGTGGGTTCTCATATGCACCGTCAAGGTCTCTCCTCGAATAAATGATTTCTGACATAACTGGCACCTGTATGGTTTTCACCAGTATGGGTTCTCATGTGCTTTTTCAGATGACCACCTTGATTAAATGATTTCTGACATAACTGGCACCTGTATGGTTTTTCACCAGTATGGGTTCTCATGTGCGTTTTCAGATGACCACCTTCATTAAATGATTTCTGACATAGCTGGCACCTGTATGGTTTTTCACCAGTATGGGTTCTCATGTGCTTTTTCAGAGTACCACCTTCATTAAATGATTTCTGACATAACTGGCACCTGTATGGTTTTTCACCAGTATGGGTTCTCATGTGCGTTTTCAGATGACCACCTTCATTAAATGATTTCTGACATAACTGGCACCTGTATGGTTTTTCACCAGTATGGGTTCTCATGTGCGTCTTCAGATGACCACCTTGATTAAATGATTTCTGACATAACTGGCACCTGTATGGTTTTTCACCAGTATGGGTTCTCATGTGCGTTTTCAGATGACCACTTTCATTAAATGATTTCCGACATAACTGGCACCTGTATGGTTTTTCACCAGTATGGGTTCTCATGTGCGTTTTCAGATACCACCTTCATTAAATGATTTCTGACATAACTGGCACCTGTATGGTTTTTCACCAGTATGGGTTCTCATGTGGGTTTTCAGATTACCACCCCCATTAAATGATTTCTGACATAGCTGGCACCTGTATGGTTTTTCACCAGTATGGGTTCTCATGTGCATTTTCAGAGTACCACCCGCATTAAATGATTTCTGACATATCTGGCACATGTATGGTTTTTCACCAGTATGGGTTCTCATGTGCCTTTTCAGATGACCACCATGATTAAATGATTTCTCACACAACTGGCACCTGTATGGTTTTTCGCCAGTATGAGTTTTCGTATTCTCCATCAGGATACTCACTTAATTGTTAATTTCAATGTTCTTCTCCAGTATCGGTTCTTTGATGAGCTTATGTGAGATGATCACATTGAGTATATAGTTTCTGAAATAATTAACATCAATGTTTGTGTTCGGTTAAATGATTCGTATGTGCTTCAGTATCCAATCACAAGATTCTAGACTAGACAAAGTCGGGATCTGTATATGACTTTTGACAAGGATGAGTTTTGGTATGCGGTTCAAAGCAATTGCCTCTGTAAAAGGTTTCTGCAATTGTTGTTGTCATAGCCTTTCCAACACCAGCAGTGTCCAGTTTCACACATTACCGATTACTTCATTTAAGTTCGCCTTTCAGATGCTTACAAGAAGAGTTCATGTTTCATGTATCTTGGGCAACATAAAGGAATGGACTGGATTGACAATGGAGGAAATGATAAGACTGACGGAAGACAGGAGACGTTGGAGGAATATTGTTCATGATGCGGCCGACCCTTGAAACGAGGATGGCTGAGAACAGAACATTTTTAATAATTATATTGGATTGTGTGTACGTTAATGGAATTATTAATCAAAAGAATGTTTGCGTATAAATTTCAGTTAGGATTGATAATCCAAAGAATTTTTATGTTTGGAAGTTGGATTGGCGAAAAGAATTAGTTGGCTGCAAATAAATGGAAGTAGAATCTGATGAACAAATCAATTTTGTTTAAACTGAATTTGATTGATGTACAAATTCTATTTGAACAAATAGTAGTTTGACTGATGACAGTTATCATGAAAAAAACATTGCAAAATAATTAAATATGCTATCACTTGCTCACAGTTAGAAACCAAGAATAAAATACACTAAAATGCAGGATTCCTTGGGTGCAATAAATTAAATACTTGGGTGTGATGATTAATCATGGTAAATCGCTTAATTTTAACACGGAATCGGTGAGACGATCTTTCATTTCTCTGCCTGTAATTGTATCTATGCACGTGCCAAAGATCTTAATGAGTTGGTTCATCTATCTTTACAAGAAAGCTACTGCTTGCCTATATTAACTTACGCCTCAGCCGTAGTTAAATACACAGTGAGACAGGAAGATGAACTGAATGCATGTTGGAACTCTGTTTATAGAAAGTTATTTGGTTTTCGAACAAATATAATCCAGCTGGAAACTAGATGAAAATATCAATTGGAATTATAAAATTTCAGCGTATTAAACAAATAGGCCTATATTCCATTCAGAGAAATTTAACCCTCATCCGAACAAGGGGGGGGTCTGTGACCCCCCTGCCAATATTTGTTGCATAACTTTTTAAATATTATATTTTCTCAAATCGGTTATATGACTTTGTTGCTATATTGTTGAGCAACAATGAGCACATCTAAACGACCAAAAAGGTTGAGTGCTTAGGAGACCCTGAAGATAATACCGGCTGAGTCTGTCAAACGTAAGACTAACAGATGGCCAGTTGTTGCTTCTTCAATGTCGTTGACATTTCGGCAATCAGTGTAATGATCATCTGGATATTGAACAACCCAGAATGGGAGATGAATAAGCGCTTCAAACGGCGCCCTTGAACCAGCTTGCCAGATCTCTCACAGTGCCGTGGATCACTCACTACCAGAGCAAGCAAGCCACAGTCAGAAGCAGTGCAGCGTGCAATCTTGGCCACCAGATCTCAGATTGTTACTCAACAGAAGCAGGAAGAGGAGGGTACAAAACGACGATGCTACCTGTGTGGCAAGAAGGACAGATAACACAGTACAGATGCCGCACATGCTACAAAGCAGTGTGTCTGTCTCACTGTCTGCTGCGCTGTACGCATGTGATCGAAGCAAACAAGAGCAAGACTAAATGGCTTACAATTACAGTATATTCATTGTTTTGTGAGAGATATTTTCTAGAAAACAGTCATGTAGCATTTGAACATAACACCCACCAATCAGTACTAATTTTACTAGACTAAATTAATGGTTTCTTTATTTATTTCTTATTGTATAGATAGATTATCATTGAGTCGATCAAACGTTTACGACAGACTGTGACAAAATACTATAACTGAACATTTAGTTTCAAATTCATTATAGAAATGATTTATATTGCTTGGAGAGACTGATACATTGTTATTTTCTGTTATTCTAATAACATGTTGCAAAACTGGCATATAAAATACACTGTTACCTATGAAGAACCCAAATAAAAAAGGGGGGTCTGACCAGACCCCCCGTTGTTGTAATTGTATGTTTGTAATTGTATGTTTGTAATTGTATGTTTGTAATTGTATGTTTGTAATTGAATGTTTGTAATTGTATGTTTGTAATTGTATGTTTGGAATTGGATGTTTGTAATTGTATGTTTGTAATTGTATGTTTGTAATTGTATGTTTGAAGGTGTATGTTTGTAATTGTATGTTTGTAATTGTATGTTTGTAATTGTATGTTTGTAAATGTATGTTTGTAATTGTATGTTTGTAATTGTATGTTTGTAATTGTATGTTTGTAATTGTATGTTTGTAATTGTATGTTTGTAATTGTATGTTTGTAATTGTATGTTTGTAATTGTATGATTAATTTTATGACGATGATAACGGTTAACGGTGAAGATGATGAAGTTAAATTATGACGATAGTGGTGATGAAGACTGAATATAATAATAATGACGATTCTGGTGATTTTTCCGACGGAGAAATTTGCCTTTTCAATTCTAGATGACGGACCATGCGGTTAAATCGATTGAAGAAAAGGCTTCTATGTTCATCGTTAGCACATGCCAATTGCTTCCAAAATCGGGTTTTCTTCTGTTTCTGATTGCATGCATGACTTAGTCAATGTCACGTGGCCTGCAACAAAGAATAACATTCGATTACCTGTGGCAGCATTGGAGAGTTCTATATTCACCGCTGAATCCGCACGGGGACATTGATGAGTTTTTTTAACCGCCATCTGGCCTTCACTGGACTTTCCGTTGGGG
>JACEVL010002493.1:0-17558 GCA_020284085.1 Aporrectodea caliginosa
TATTTGAGCTCATTCAAATGAGCTCAAATACTAAGTCTCAACTGAGCTAACATCATAGCCCATCTACCATCTACAAAGCTGAACACAGCAGTGCTATAAATTTCCACACAAAAAACAGATAGTCTCCCCTGAGCTAATCACATCACCTGATTTAATCATCTCACCTGAACTGATCGGAAGGTGGTAATGAATGGGACCATGATGTGATATCCTGGACCACTTGTTGAGGTCAGCAAAGCACCACCCTACAACAATGAAAGTGAATTTATCCTATATCTTTACAACACAATGTCAACATTGTATGCAGGCATACCCTAAGCCCAATGCCAATGGAAATGCCTACTCACCTGAATGGCATTAAAGAAAACTGACAGAATGCACCGACATGGGCAGTGAATTGGTAAGCTCAAGACCAGCCAGTGAGAACACAGGAGAGCCAGTAACTGTCCTGGTGCAAGGCACAAAACAATCAGCGTTTAAAATCAGAAGACTTTAGCATGTTGTTCTTGTATATATTCTCTGCATCACACTAACCACATTCAACTCACACACTGCTATGAGGGCACGTGCTGGGGTATCTACACACTGTTACGAGGGCACATGATACGAGTAGCCACAGTTACAAGGGCACATGTTGGGCTAGCTACACACTGTTACAAGAGTGTGTGCTATGGGGTTTATTTTCTATACATGGGCACTGACAGCATGAGCCGTCGCTTAGCAAGGTGGGCACATTTGACAGGAGTTCTGAGTTTGGGTAAGTTCAGACACTTCTTTCCTCGACTGGTTCATATTTTGGTGACTTGCCATTGAAGAGTGTGGTTTGGGGATATAAGGAGAGAAGATTTTAGGCTTGGGAGAGGATATTATAGACTACGCAATGGATGTAAATATAATAGTGGATGCAGATATATGGAGAGAAAATCTTAGGCTTGGGAATGGATATTGTAGACTTGGGAGTGGAACTGGGAGTAGATTTTAAATTTGATAGTAGATGCAACTGAAAGCAGATTTGAGATTAAGTTTAACAAACTGAATGCCAAAGACTTTTTAACTCTTATCTTCTGGTAAGATGTCTGAATTGTCTATGAGCACGAAGGATCTAGCACCAACTGCAGCTGTGCAAAATTAAAACTGCTGAAAAGAAGCACTCCAACAACTTCTCACAACCAAAACAAAGATTCTAATCGATTAGCAATTTAACTAATCGATTAGCTTTCTCTAAGTTTGGCTAATTCTAATTCTAATCAATTAGCTGCAAGCTTTTGCTAATTCTAATCGATTTAGCACTTTAACTAATTGTGCCCATCTCTACTCACAATACACAGAAAGAAATTCCTTATAGCTTACCCTGTAGTAAACTCCGACATGTCCTACAATGAAGATAAATTAAAATGTGTGGTAACGACATCACATTTTTATAAATTTCGACATTTGATGATAATAAAAGCAATCACTCCGAGTATCATATTTAACATATACGCAAATCTAAAAAAAAAGATTCTCAAGCATGCTTTAAGTAGGCCTAGAAATTTGGAAAAATCAAGGCATTGAATTACAAATGTCATGATAATGATTGAGAACATGTCAAGTAATCATGATTGAGAAGAATGCTAATCAATAACAATAATGCTAACATCATGACCATGACCAAGGACAATGCCAACAAACGATCTAAAATCACAATGCCAAAAACATGATCGAGAAAACACCACCATAATCATGATTGACATCACCATCAAAATCCTGAACAAGAACAATATTAAAATGTTCATCGAGAAGAAGTCCAAAGTACTTTATCATCACTCATCCAAATGAGAACCTTTATAAACAGACCCTCCTAAATGGGAACCAAAGAAGTAGTAATTATTTACGTAATCGATGGCAGTGCTGCTTTTAATGAATTTGGTTTAACTTTTCATTTAAATTGCATTCATTAACAGACAATGGAATTATAGACCAGCTGAATTCGAGCGTGTCCATTCGACCCCTTTTGGCTGACCTTGGAAACATAATTGTTTCTCATTTATATATCATGCACTTATTTGTTTGCTGCTTTGATCTGATCTAATCTAACGACTTCTATAGCACCATGATCATAACACAAAAGACATCAACTGATGGTCACCTCAAGTGAAATTGCAGTCCCAAATCATACTCCACTGGAAAAGCTATGGCTATTCTATTCTATTCTATTCAGACAAGAATTATGCTAACTAGCCATTCGAGTGACTAACCTTCCTCGATCTTGTGAAGTGAGAAAGTTGTGAGAGCTGCGACAGCCGCAATCGACAGGCCAATGAGACCAACACCGTGTCCAGCTGTGGTCGGCATCACAAGAAATTTTCTCACGTCTTTAAATCACAAACAGTGCATTTCAAATGATCTCACAGCATATTATGTGGAATCAGAAACAACAAGTACTGTTCATATCATTTAATGCATTTGTCTGATAAATAGCGGAATGACTAGATATGCTGTGTCAGCTTCTTCTCATCATGAATCGTCTGTTGCATCAGTATCAAGTTTGTAAGTTCAGGTACATTTTTCTTCAATTATGTTGTTTGATATTCCTTTACTAAGGGCATATTATGTGGCTACACTTAATTAGAAATTACAGTCTTCATGGTCCTATTCATGTTAATTTTTGTTTTAATTTAAGGGATGGTGTGCTTGGTGCGCTCTCGTCAGCAGAGCAGGTTACAATTTTATGTTCATTAAGTGTCAATTGTGTTGATCACGTTCATACTTGTGATTTTCAGAGGAAATCAAAAAAGACATTATGGAGTACACTAGGACCAATTGTAAGCATGTTTCAGTACTGGCTGATTGTCATATGGTAACCCTGTTAGCAGAACCTGTTGCTCCTTTGGGTAAACCCATTGTCTTATTACTGAGTTTTGGTTTACCTTTGGGTTTACCCATTGTCTTATTACTGAGTGTGAACTGTTTGGTGAAAAATGAAGTATTCACTGCTTTCATTGATTTACTGAACTTGTACAAATCTAATCTAATATTGAACTAATGTACTAATCAAGTAAGTCAGATAAGCACAATTTGGGTGACCAGAGGCACCCATTCTTTAGCATTTTCGATTAACAAAAGGCAAATTCCTTTCTGTAATTTCTACACTCAATACTTTCAACTACATGAGGACGAAAATGCTAAATAAATCCAATGCCCAAAACAGTTTTTCTGCCAAGCGTTAAAAATTCCAAAAACTAGTATGGAGTAATAGGCCAATATCTTGAATAATAGATTTGAGAAATATCAAAATATCTCGTTGAGTCAGATTTTCGTGGATTTACTAGATTTGCCATCCATCATATTACACCACTGACTGAAACAAATTACAAATTGTTTGGGTAAATTCGCTAAATTTATTGTACGTGAATATACGCTGTACGCCAGGAACTCTAGTAACTGACTTACTAATAATAGCCGTAAGAAGCAATTACATCACATTCCTCATCTGACGTGTCTGCTTCTGATTGCTTGCTAGCTTACTTACTTAGCGTCGACATCAATTATTAATACACTGCATCATCAACCGTTTCTGATTAAACGCTTTAAATTTCCGATCCATAAAATCAAAAAATGATCCGTTACTAACCAACGAAGCCACAGAAACTAATCTACGAACCGAGAAAACGGAAAATAAAAGACTTATTCACGGAAATGTGACCTTTATACCTCTGCCTCAAAGCGCTTGGGAGGCTGACCCGACCCAGTTCAAGTAGCCCAAAGTAAGGCGGAATTTATGAGGCGCCTAGATAGATAACATCTTTAATATACATACAGATTGAAACATCAGCGTTACGGACCAAGTTCTTCTCAAAGTCATTATTTTGTATACATATTTAGTTTTCTGACGTTACTGCTGACACTCAGCTTTGGATATAGCGACGTGTATCTATACATACATCAGGTTATAATTATGATGTGGTCCGGTCCGCGTATTAGTAGATCCTACCATGCTACGGGTCCAATGCTTTTTAGGAGCCAATAGAATGACGAGTTATAAATAGCGTGACCTAGTTTGGTTTCAGCCGATAGTAAGTCTGGACTCTTGACAAACCCCTCAACTAGAGATAGTGGTCACTTTCAACTGAGCAAATGGGCATAATTTTATGTAGGCCTATTACCCGTTAAACACCCATAGGGCCTTCATCACCGAAGGCTTTTTATTGATACCAAAGTTTTGTTGGTACGCCGAGGATGAGGTCATTAAATTATTAGTTCAAAACCCGCATTAGTTTACTGCCGTTATAGGCTACGGTGTCTTTTGGCATGGCATCATATTTTCAAATGACGACACTAACCCTGACCCTAACCGACTCCCACGTCGCAGTATGATTAAGTCTTCGTACGGAGTTCGAAATCTGGTAATAAAACATTTAGAATCGGGATGCGAAGGTTTATCGCGACCTCAGTGTCGGTTCGGAGGGTTGATAGTTGGTAAGGGTAAGTTTAGGCGTTGTCAGGGTTGGTTAGGGTCAGGGTTAGGGTTAGTGTCGTCATTAGAAAACAGCACCTTCCGCGCAACATGCCAAAGATACCGTAAAACGCCTATAAACCTACGCACGCTGTACAGTGATACCAAATGTTCGCCCGAAATCGGACGGCATCCTCGGTAGCCATTTTATCTGACAGCAATTTCGGCGAAAGTATAAACTAGGTCACGCTATTTATAACTCGTCATTCTATTGGCTCCTAAAAAGCATTGGACCCGTAGCATGGTAGGATCTACTAATACGCGTCCGGTCCACCACTGTCAACCGAATGCTTTATTGTTCCCAAGTGTGGTGGGGCTTTGCCAGCAAACAGGAACGTGACTCTCTAAGTGCTGTGGTCCGCAAGCTGGTACGCTTTGGCTTCCTACCAAAATCTTTCCCCACGTTTGAGGAACTCTGTAAAAAAGCCGACCATGACCTTTTTAGAAATATCTTAAATAATCCCGGTCATATCCTTCATTACCTACTACCCCCTGTCCTATATACTGGTCATGATTTGCGCCCACGCTCACATAACCGTGTTCTTTCTAGATTTGATTCCCTGACCAGGCGTGGTTTCCTGGCTAGGATGTTGTACAGCTAAGCCATATAGTGTTTTTTTAGTTTACTATTTACTAACTTTTTCGCTACTATTTGATAACTTTGTATAACTTTGTATGTACAGCGCCGTGCGTTTGCCAGCGTTTAATAAAGAACACACTTACTTACTTACTTTACATAATTGTAAAAAAAGATTTGAACCGCATGTGCCAGCTCCCCAAGCTTAAAAGTGGGGAGGATATTCGCACCTTTCCCTCCCCATGATTTGCGGCCCTGACATTGTAAGGTTATTCTTTAATAGCTTTAAATGGTGTATGAATTCATTTTCACCGCACTGTATTATGCTTTAAATTATTGTCGTCAACGGTCTTTGATGTCATACTGTAGCGAAAACCCCCTGTCGTCGTCTCTGAGATCACCAGGTGGCAGGGAAGAGGTTTGGGCTTGCACGGAGCAGCAGTCCGCGTGTCGCTATAGAAGCGTAAATTCGGCGTTCGGAGTATTTCGAACGTCTAGCAGCACCAGCCAATCGATCGCTCAAGTCAAAAATCACCAACACGTCCTGGTTTCTACACGATCTATTCTTGAAGTGTCACACAGCACGGCAGCACGTCGAACACCCGTTCGCTCCAGTAACAAAATCAGAATGGCCCGTCGAACACCCGTCGAACACCCGTTCGCTCCAGTTACAAAATCAGAATGGCCCGTCGAACACCCGTCGAACACCCGTTCGCTCCAGTTACAAAATCAGAATGGCCACGAGTGTGGCAGGGGCCCTCTATTTATACCTGAGCAGCCTGAGCAAGAACTGAGCAGAGGGGGGGACTGAGCAGACTGAGCAAGAACTGAGCTGAGCAAGAACTGAGCAAAGACTGAGCAAAGACCTGAGCAGAGGGGGGGCTGAGCAGACTGAGCAAGAACTGAGCAAAGACTGAGCTGAGCAAGAACTGAGCAAGACCTGAGCAGAGGGGGGGCTGAGCAGACTGAGCAAAGACCTGAGCAGAGGGGGAGGCTGAGCAGACTGAGCAAGAACTGAGCAAAGACTGAGCTGAGCAAGAACTGAGCAAAGACTTGAGCAGAGGGGGGGCTGAGCAGACTGAGCAAAGACTGAGCAAGGACTGAGCAGAGGGGAGGCTGAGCAGAACTGAGCAAGAACTGAGCAAGAACCTGAGCAGAGCAGGGGAGGCTGAGCAGACTGAGCAGACTAAGCAGAGCAGTACAGAGCAGAGCAGAGCAGGAGCAAAACAGACACAGAGCAGCCCACCAAAAAACCGTCACACTCTCCCCCCGCTGCGATTCGAAATGTCTCCTATTTCGACGGAGGGAGAGGCGGCCCAACTAAACTTAAAGTCCCGGGGCGTCCCCAAACATCACAAGCGACGGCCAACGGGCCAAAAGAGAAAGTCCCCGGTCGCTCACCGACCATCCACCAAAGTTTAAACACGAGGCCAACGGGCCAAACAAAAACAGTCTCAGAGGCGAAGTTTCAAGTCAATATCCGACTGTCCCTACACGAGTGGCCAAAGGCCCAGACCAAAGTCCCTAAACAAGTTTCGGTCGCTTCTCGACCGCTAAAATATCGCCGGGCCAACGGGCCAAATCAAAGTCCCGAGAGACAACGTCTAAAACGCGCGGCCAACGGGCCCAGGCAATCCAAAAAAAACCTTAAATTTCTTACAATAAAACGGCCAACGGGCCCAGCATAAAAGTCCATAGAGACCAAGTCTCACGACGAAAAGCGAAAGAGTCCGCACCCCAGGCGTCCGACCTAAAACAGCAAAGCGATCAGCCATCGTTCTGAAAATGTTCAGCAACAGTTTCACAGGCAGTCAGAGTCCGAATTCTCCACCAAACTCACCGGGCTCGGTTGGCCTGGCAGAAGCTGGTCGCGGGGTCTGCGTCTGGCATCGAAGTCGTCTGGCATCGAAGACGTCTGGCATCTGCGGGCAGCGCCCAGCTCGCTTACCGATAGCGGGCAGGTAGGCGACTCGTCCGCTTAGGTCGCCCGTCGGCCTCATCTGGTTGAGGCGCAGAAGGCATCGCGGGAGCCGGAGGCGTCGCGTTCTTCCTCTCATTCTTCCGAGTCAAAGGAGGCGCAGACCGCGTCTCCCGTTCGTCCGTTCCCTCGTCAAAGCACGGCCGCAGCTTGTCGACGTGGGCGACAAAAGGGCGTGAGTTCTTGTTTCTCCGTAGGCGGTAATTGACGATACCGCAACGCTCCATCACGAAGTATGGCCCAGTGAACATGCGGGCCCATTTCGGACTCCGTCCCTGGTAGCGTCGAGGCGTGTAGTACCACACGCGGTCCCCAGGGGAGAATTCCGCCGGACGAACTTTCATGTCGTAGGCGTGTTTCCGGCGCTTGGCGGAGACCCGTAAGTGTTCTCGGACAAGACGATACGCGTTTTCCATTCTGTCGGCGAAATCTTGCGCGTAGGCGGAGTAAGTGGCAGCGCCGCTATCACCGTCCGGAGGTCTCCCGTAGACGAGGTCAATCGGAGCCCTCGTCTCCCTCCCGAACATCAAGAAGTTCGGTGTGTATCCCGTAACTTCATGCGGCGACGCCCGATAGGCGGCCAACACAAGAGGTAGAACCTCGTCCCAATCGCGCTGATGGCTGCTAACCACTTTCCCCAGCATAGCGTTCATAGTGCGGTGGAACCGTTCGATCAGGCCATTACAACTGGGGTGATAGCTGGATGTCCTTACCTTGTCAATCCCCAATAACCGACAGAGTTCCTTAAACAAGTTTCCCTCAAAATTGGTTCCCTGGTCGGTCAGAATCTGAAGGGGCGCCCCATACCTAACTATCACGTTTTCCACTAGGGCCCGGGCTACCGAGGTGGCTTCCTGATTGGCCATGGGAATAGCCTCCACAAATTTAGTAAACCCGTCCATCACCGTCAAAATGTATACATGGCCCCTGCGGCTGCGCGGATGAGGACCCGTGATGTCTATACTAAGACGCTCCCATGGCTCCCCGCATGGCAATGGCTGAAGGGGGCCCTGCTTTGGAGGTTGACCCCGGCGATACTGGCTACAGGGGGAACACCGCTGACAAAAGCGCTTAACATCCCCTGACCAACCTACCCAGTACGCCCGGCGCCTCACCTGCCACCGCGTCCGGCGAACGCCCAAATGGCCCCCCGTTACCCCGGTATGGGCAAACCTCATGAATTCTTCCTTCTTCACCTTCGGAATCACCAACTGATCCACGCCGTCCGGCGTCTGGCGGTAGATTATCCCGTCCTGCAAACGCAGTCGGTCTTTCTGATGCCAATAGATTTTAATGGCTTCGCTTTCATGCAGGAGTTCAACGAACTCGGGTATCTCCGCGCCCTCTTCCAACCAGCTACGCACTATTCGCAAGTCGGGATCCTCCCTCTGGGTTCTCTCTATAGAATCCGACGGATCCTCGTCGGCATCCGGCGGGGGCGGCTCAGGTTCCTCAGTGACCGCGGCCACAGTGGCCAGGTCCTCCCATCCACACTGTCGACACGGGCGACGCGAGAGTGCGTCAGCATTAGCATGCTTCCTACCCGGTCGGTGCACCACCTGAAACTCGAATTCAGCGAGGCGCTCAAGCCATCGCCCCTGCTGGCCGATCGGCTCCGGCGTCCGTTGCAACCACTGCAATGCAGCATGATCCGTCCTCAAAACAAATGGCCTTCCCAGCAGATACTGCCTATAGAACTTCGTGAAGTAAACTATTGCCAGCAACTCCTTGCGGGTCACGCAATAATTTCGCTCAGCAGTAGACAACAGGCGGCTCCCGTACGCGATCACTCTCTCCTCGTCCTCTATGCGCTGGGACAGAACTGCGCCTATGCCTAGGTCGCATGCATCGCAATCCAACACATAGGCACCTTCGTCTCTCGGTAAGGCAAGAATCGGGGCGGTTGTCAAAGCAGTCTTCAGGAAATCAAAGGTCTCCTGGCAAGCTTCATCCCAGATGAACGCCCTGCCTTTCTTCGTCAGTGCAAACAACGGGGCTGCCACCGTTGAAAAGTCTCTAACAAACCGGCGATAATACGCACACAATCCTACAAAGGCCCTTACATCCCGTAATCGCTGCGGCACGGGCCAGTTAACCACATCTTGAATCTTTGCCGGGTCCATGGCCACTCCTTCCGGTGTCACTATATGGCCTAAGAAACTTACAGTCCTTCGCAGCAATTGACATTTACTGGGCTTAAGCTTAAGGTTAGCGCCCCTCAATCGCTGAAATACTCGCTCAAGCCGATCTAAATGCTCCTCCGGTGTACTCGCAAAAATAATTACATCGTCCAGGTAAACAAGGCAAATCTCAAAGTTTAGGCCGGATAGGACGATATCCATAAGCCGCTGGAAAGTCGCAGGCGCGTTACAGAGCCCGAACGGCATCACTTTCCACCTAAAAATTCCCCTCCGCGTAACAAACGCGGTCTTATCGGCGTCCTTCGGGTCCATGGCAACCTGGTGATAACCGCTTCTCAAATCCAGCGTGCTGAACCAGCCCCCGCCCGCAAGGGCGTCCAGACATTCATCTATCCTCGGTAGCGGGTATGAATCTTTCTTCGTCTTCTCATTCAATTGCCGGTAATCGATGCAGAATCTTAAGGCACCGTCCTTCTTACGGGCCAACACCACGTTGGCAGCCCACTCACTCACAGCAGGTTCGATAATCCCGTCAGCAAGCATGCTGTCCAGCTGGCTGTCAACAGCGGCCCTATGCGGTAGCGGATGGCGTCTTAACGGCTGGCGCACGGGACGCGCATCACCCGTCTCAATTTTATGGGTACAAACTGACGTCCTTCCCAGGTCCCGATCAGACACAGAGAACACATCTCCATAATCTACCAGCATCTTACCTAAACGCTCCCTTATCTCAGGCGGCACTTCATCGGGCAAGTCTGCCAACAGCGATTCCATGGGTGAAGCTACATTTACGCGCCCCGCGTTCCCCTCGTGCGTCTCATTTATCTCAACATGCACCGGGTGCAAGCCTCCCAGGATCTGATCTTTAGTTAACCTTACCGAATCCCCATTCAAATTAACGACCCTAACCCTGGTATCTCCGCAATCACCGACCACTACGCGGGCAAGATGGACCCCGGGTTGGATTTCCTTAGCCTCCGTCATCCAGGCGGGCGCTACCGTGGTTAAATCACCGTAAAGAGTTTTCACCGGGACATCATGCTGGCATTTAGGGGAAACTATCACCTCCTCGGCGACCATCACGCGCCGGCACCACGTGGCCCCATTACCCCTTACCAGGGAAATACGCCTACGTCCAACAAATAAGGCTCCCGTCCCAAAACCTAAGCGGCAGCGGTGTTCCCGTAACCAATTCATGCCTAACATGGGCTCAGCAATCTGGTCGGACACCAGAAACGAGGTTGGGATCTCAAAGCCCCTCCATACCTTAATGGGCACCTGGACCTCCCCAAGGACACGTATAGCAGTCCCATTAGCAGCCATCAAGAAGCGATTGCAAGAGCGAAGTTCTAACCCGTCGACAGTAGATGATGGCACCAGGCTGACCTCCGATCCCGTGTCGATCAGGCATAGCTGCGGTCGTCCGTGAATCGTCCCTCGAATGTAGATTGCGTTCTTACTGGCGCGGTTCGGCAGACTCGGGCGTGTCGTATGGTTCCGGGCCACCGGGTCCGGCGGCGTCGAATCTTCTTCCTCGGTCGTCGCGGTCTGGTCCGGGCGGTTTCGGAAACGGCGTGCTTGGCGGCAGTTACGGGCAATGTGACCGGCTTTTCCACAGTTGAAGCAGGTCACCGTCGATCGCGAATTTTCCGGCTGGCGATCTTGCTCGGGGCGAGCGTCGATTCCCGGTCCATCGTGCGTCTGAGTTCCCTGGCGGAGCTCGCGGAATTGGCGGTCGATACGCTGCTCAATTTCACGCTGCCATTTCCGCTGTTCGTCCCGTTGATTCTTCAGGAACCGGTCCAGCTGCTCCTGCATCTGGGCGTTTGCGTCGGTTTCCTGGGTTCCACGCACTCTGTTCGGCGGTCTTCTGCGGTCGTCGGAGTCGGTCGTTCGCTGGTAAGCTTCCAGACGCAGCGCCGTCCGGTAAGCTTCATCGAGAGTCTTGGGCTCTCGCTCGCGTACCTTGAGCGAAAGTTCTCGGTCTCTCATCGCTTCCAAGAAGGAGTCCTTCGCGATGATCTGCGTAGTTTCGTTGGAAGGCACCGGGTAGGCCAAGACGACCAGACGACGGATTTCATGCAGCAGGTCACTCAGGTTTTCTTCCGGGCGTTGACGTCGGTAGTACAGCTGAGCACGGAAGGTTTCTGCCTGGCCTTCCGTCCCATATCTCTGCCGAAGGCGTTCGACAAGTTCCTCGTAGCTGACGCTCGGTTGAGCGCCGAAGTCCCAGAGAAGCTGCGTGGCCGCTTTTTCTAGCGAACATCGTAGGTAGTCGACTCGGTCTGCGGCCGTCCACTTGTTATGCCTCGCGCAGACCTCGAACTGCACCAGGAACGACTCCAGCGATCCCGTCCCGTCAAACTTCCCTGGTTTCATCGGCGTCGGGCGATTTCGCAGTAGGTCACCGACACTTTCCAGCAAATTCGGCGTCGAATTCCTCGGTTGTCCCGTCTTTTCAGTCTCTTCGGTCTTTACGCGGCCGTCCGATTTCAATTTCATCTTTTCTGTCGTCGGATCGCCCGTCTTTCCTCGAATGCTCGATCTCTCCGGCTTCACGGTCGTCTCTTCTTCCCTGTCTTCGCGAAAACTCGATCTCACCGGCTCTGGGTCGTCGAAGTCGATCTCCGTCAGCAAACGGCTTCGGTCCGGCGTTGCTCTCCTCGCGGCAGGCGTCGATGTCTCGGCAGGCGTGCGGACGGTGCTCGGCATCGGATACTCAATCGTGTCGTCGTCGTCTCCCAGGAGCATCGTCGGTAGATTCTAGCGGTCGTCGGCTGTAGAAGAAACTGCGTACCCCACTTCGTCTGGTACCAGTGTAGCGAAAACCCCCTGTCGTCGTCTCTGAGATCACCAGGTGGCAGGGAAGAGGTTTGGGCTTGCACGGAGCAGCAGTCCGCGTGTCGCTATAGAAGCGTAAATTCGGCGTTCGGAGTATTTCGAACGTCTAGCAGCACCAGCCAATCAATCGCTCAAGTCAAAATCACCAACACGTCCTGGTTTCTACACGATCTATTCTTGAAGTGTCACACAGCACGGCAGCACGTCGAACACCCGTTCGTTCGCTCCAGTTACAAAATCAGAATCCACCCGTCGAACACCCGTTCGCTCCAGTTACAAAATCAGAATGGCCACGAGTGTGGCAGGGGCCCTCTATTTATACCTGAGCAGCCTGAGCAAGAACTGAGCAGAGGGGGGGACTGAGCAGACTGAGCAAGAACTGAGCTGAGCAAGAACTGAGCAAAGACTGAGCAAAGACCTGAGCAGAGGGGGGGCTGAGCAGACTGAGCAAGAACTGAGCAAAGACTGAGCTGAGCAAGAACTGAGCAAGACCTGAGCAGAGGGGGAGGCTGAGCAGACTGAGCAAAGACCTGAGCAGAGGAGGCTGAGCAGACTGAGCAAGAACTGAGCAAAGACTGAGCTGAGCAAGAACTGAGCAAAGACTTGAGCAGAGGGGGGGCTGAGCAGACTGAGCAAAGACTGAGCAAGGACTGAGCAGAGGGGGAGGCTGAGCAGAACTGAGCAAGAACTGAGCAAGAACCTGAGCAGAGGGGGAGGCTGAGCAGACTGAGCAGACTAAGCAGAGCAGTACAGAGCAGAGCAGAGCAGGAGCAAAACAGACACAGAGCAGCCCACCAAAAAAACCGTCACACTACGACGACGTTAAACCTTCAACCTTGGAGTAATAACATTAACCCGAGGTCACTCCCGGAATTACATGTTATATAATATTATAATATTCGTTTAATTGAGAAAACAATCTGACAAAAACGCAGAAATGCTAACATGAGTGATAAAGAATAATTAAAGTTCATTAGAATATTTTAGAATAAACAAGTAAATATTTTTATATAATGATCTGGGAATAAATTGAGAGTTGTCCTTGGGTGGGAGAGTATGGTTGTGTGCTCTAGGTCTTAATTGGTGAGAGGAGAGGGGTCGGAGTGGAGGTAGGAGTTGGTGAAGTACATGCTTGGGGTTGTGTAATATGGAGAAAAGGAGTTTCGCATCGGCTATATTGGCAAGTGCAGAGACTGTTGGAAAGGATTGCTCTAGGTAGCCTAGGCGTTTGGCTCTTTTAGGAGTTTTTCCAGACGTTCTTTATCGGAAGCCAGGGTGAGACCCCACCAGGATGGGGAGGCATATAGCAGTTTAGCAACAGTAGTGGCTTTGGTTACATTATGGATGGATGAGGAAGAAAGGCCATGGGGTTTTAGTTTTCTGATAGCATAAAAAGAGGAGGAGCAAGTTGCTGTGAGGTGGTCTATATGGGCTGTGAGTTTTAGATTATCTTGAAGGATGACACCCAGTATCTTCAAAGTTTTAACTCGGGTAATACCAGGCAATGGAGGAGGAGGTTCAAAGTGGTGTCGAGGGCGGAAAATGATCATTTCTTTAGATTTAGAGCTATTTAAGGTAAGGTTATAGCCTATGTGAATACGTATAACATGTAATTACGGCATAAAATACTAATCATATTCTTTATTAATTTAAACCGACAAACGCAGATTGATTACCATTCAGTATGAACGGATGATCACAATAATATTTATTACAGGAGTCGAATTTAACTGTATACGACAGCCATGCAAGGCGCACATCAATTCCTACATCTCATTTTACCAACGCGCCATCTCGCGAATGATAGGCTGATTGACCTTTGGGAGGGTTGCGGGAAGCGATCACCCCGCTTCCTACTGCTCTTCACGCCAGTGATGTTACCACTAGGCCTACGAGGGCGCCATGGATCATACGAAGTGTTATAGCGACTTCATTTTTCGTAACCTCGGCATATGAGGGCTGTGGCAAGTTCTCTTCTTCACCTTCTGATCTCCCCACTGGCAGCGTTCAGTCAGTGTACACATCATAGCTGAGTTGGCACTAGGCGGTTGAAGTGGAGACGAAATCTTCTGAAAAATTTCTGCTCTGCAGGGGATTTGAACCCCAGACGCTGACAGACAGTCCAGCATACTAACCACAAGTCCATCGCGCACAAGAAACTACCCAATAATGTTAAAAATTAGTCCCGCCAAAATTAATGTAAAAAACCGTCGATAGAGCGACTGACACCTTTAAAATCTGCTAGACACCTTTAAAATAAGTTTTGTCAACGTTATATGAATCTTTTATTTAGCCCGTGCTGTAGCTGTGTTATAGGCAGTTTTGTATGGAAGATCGTTGTCAACTTATAGGAAGTCTCAATGCTGGGTTTTATACTAAATCTCATATAGACACAATTGGTTTCAACTGTAGGCCTACATGTAAAGGGCCTACGTACGCTTAGGCCTAATGTACATATAAATCTCCAAATTCTCAGTCACACACGGAGACTGCCTTAAACACTGGCACTACATCAAACTAACTCCACTAGGGTAAAGTTATTTTTTTAACAGTTATAATGCCTGGTCAGAATGTGGGAAACAGCATGGTGCTAATCACTTGTGGTAAAACGTTGCAGGCCTACAATTATCCAGTGATAATTTGTTTTGCTAATAGGGATTGCTGCTGCAATTATCATGATATTGTTATGCTATTACGTGTATATATACTGATAACAAAACACAATTTATCTAAAATATAATTATTATAAACATCTGAAATCGCACAGAATAATTATTAGAATTGCTATATTAGTCTACCAAACCAGTTTCTTAATTAGTACAAATTAAAATTTGGCAAAAGCCCAACTACAGAAAACATCAGCAAATGCACGCAAGCGTTTAAACACATGCACACATATAAATGCAATCACATGCGCACACCAATATGTTGGCCTATATGAATGCATTTACCGGTACATAACACATTTTAAGGAACACAGGAAAGTACTATCTAAATTTTTAGAAAATGCAAACAAGACATGAGATCTAAGAAACTTCTGCCATAGAAGCTTTTAAAACAAACATGATAAACCGGTTAAAAACTGCAAGTTCACGAGTTTGTAAGGCACAAATGGATTTTGAAATGGCAAACGCGTGATTTATTTTTCGGCCTGCTGTTGAAAGAAGGTGGATTTCTCTTTGAATGCTGCTCTGTTCTTCTTCTTCTCGTCCTCCTTGTCTTTCCTTTCCTGTTGCTCTGCCAATATCTCTTCTTCCATTCGCTTCGAAGCATTCTGCTCTTCGATCTGAATCATCAGACATGCATTGAATGAAAAGATTAAAATCCTACCAGGGTGCCTTTATAGTAATAAATAACAATTATTATTATAACTATTAGTACGATTAAATATATTATTATTATTACTATTTGCTTCACATTATTATTATTATTATTATTATTATCAATTATTATAGGGACAAGGATAACACTTTTTTAATAACATTTCTTAACAATAACCTGACAAAGAAAACACTAATAAAATTATGGACAAATTTGGGGGACATTAAAACAGTTATTATCATCAATTATTATTATTGTTATTATTGTTGTTTTGTTGCTGTTACTATTCTTATTATTATCAATTATTATTATCAATTGTTGCTATTGTTGCTATTATTATTATTATTATTATTATTATTATTATTATTATTATTATTATGCATCTGCTTGTCATATAAATTTGATCTTCAGAATCAAAACAGAAAGCCATCACCACAAGCATATCTCTACAAGCATCTGAAACTAGTTGTTACTGCAACTGAATTTCTTAGTCAAATCAAACTGCTGGTTCTAATGATATCTACAGCAACCATTTAACCTCAACCCATATTTCTGTTGTCACGGTAACAGGATTTTACAAAGCACCGTGACTGCTGTCATCGAAATCTAAATTGTATCTAATCTAAGAACTTCAATAGTGCCAGAATAACAATGCTCAAGACATCGATCATTTCATTGTTTCGGCATTCCTTTGTTTTCGACCTTGGCGGTGAAGAAATTGGCCGCTCCCTTGACGCCTTCGAGGTCGACATCGACGACATACATCTGACGATAGATCTCCATCAAACTGCCATTCTTCAGTTCTCCGGCAGCCGCCTTCCGGAATATCAGCAAGAACTAGAACGAGAACACATCGTGATCGAGAATAACCCATCGAAATCATTTTATCGAGAATAACACCACCATGATCATGATTTAGAAAATGCCACCATAATCATTTGATTGAGAATAACACCACTGTCCTTTAGTTCACCTGCAGTCGCCTTTTGGAATAACAGCAAGAACTTGAATAAGAACATGTCATGATCGAGAATAACACCACCATAATTGTGAACGAGAATAACACCACCACTATTACACACAGCAACACATACACATACCCACACATATTCATGCACAGTTAACAAGGATGACAGTCATTGCCATTTGGTCATCATATTATCATCATCACCATCATACTTTCAACACCTCTAAACATACGGATATGAATATGGTTCCTCTCAGTGTTTGAACAATGATCGCAGACAGTACGTACCTCTCGAAAGCTGATCATTCCATCAAAGTCTTCGTCGATCTCTTTGATCATCTCTTTCAGAGCAAGGTGTGTCTGCGGAGATCCGAGTTTCTCCATCATTCGTTTCAGTTCCTCGAAATCGATGAATTTGTTTTTGTCGATGTCATAACTGAAACACAAAATGAACAGCGTAAGCACCCTCTGTGTGATTTAGAAGTCTAGTTTGGGTTTTATGGATGAGAGATTTGTACATGATATATTGTAGCCTACTAATCTACCTGTAAATAAAGGGATGAATGGATGGATCGATGGATGGTTGTATGGATGGCTGTAATCGTAACCTCCAAGCTTCTAAAGCGCCACTCCGAAGCCAAGCGCGGGGCACCAGCTTATTCACGAGCGCTGCACTAGTCAGAAGGGTTGTCCAAAAGCAGAAGTCCGAGGGAGGTCCGAGTCCGGTTTAATTGATGGGCGGATGCACATGGATAGATGGAAGGAAAGCTGTTTGGATGGATGTGTAGGTGGATAAATGGATGGATTTGACTAGATGAATGAAGATAGAGATGGAATAGGTACAATGGTGGATGATGGACGGATGCCAGGTTGGCTGATTGACTAACTAGAGAACCGACTTACTGTTTGAACATTTTCTGATAGTGCTGGATCTCCTTCCTCGAGAATTCAGGGAATTCCGTGTATGGGTTGAAGACCTTCATGGAGGCATTCTCTCCAGATGCTCCACCATCAGCGCTCATGTTTTGCTGCCTTTCCAGTTTCGCCGCCAATTCGTCCGTTGCCATGCTCTAGCTGTTTCAAACCGCCAAAGCGAGGAAACCCTGAAGACCGTCTATTATAATAGCCGTGCGTTGACAACTTTTAAACGATCCTTAAATTAAACTATCTACTTTAGAAAGGCATAAAGTCTGTTTTTTTCGTTTGCGAAATACGGAAGCGATGAAAAGGGCTTCCCC
>JACEVL010002494.1:0-18130 GCA_020284085.1 Aporrectodea caliginosa
TTTTTACATTTCTGGAATTGCAAAATATTTAGCTACTTAGTTAGTAATAATATTAATACACAGTGGCAGACTGACATCAGAGAAACTACAATGCACATATTCAGACTTTCGTGGGCCTTTTATATATTCAGCCAACAGTGAAATCAAGCTGTTGAGCTAAACAGAAAATGTAAATGTACAGCCTCCTAGTAGTTAGCACGTTAGTACTGGCAGTATTATCTTCATGATATTGTAACATTTGTATGCATGAACGCAATTGGACATGCCTAGTAGACAGATGGAATCATTTTTAATCCTTTAAAGAAGAGAAGCATTGTTTTCACAGTAGTCCTTTTAGTTCCTCCCGCAGTCTGTAGAGGGTTAAACTGACAGAGTGTAAGAAATGGTGCAGCAAATTAGAAATTTAACAGACTTGTTTACTTATAGACCACCACGGTGGACTTAAAACTGGAGAGCATTTGCTTACACTCAGAAGATAATCGACAGCTCGGTCTGGGTTGTTGTAGCTTGCCCTCATAGCCCTTATAACCTGGTCTCTTTCGAAACCCATTGACATGATCTCCTGTACAGCTTGCTCGTAAGTGGCACCTGTCACTAGCAAGCTCTCCGCTTCTGTGAGAGAGGATTGTGGGGCTATAGTTGTCATCGTGGTGCCAGATGATGGTGCTGAAGTGGTTGCTGCAGCTGATGCAGCAGGGGCAGCAGCCAGTTCAGGTTTTGGTTCTTCTTTCTTTTCTGCCTGAGCAGGAGAAGGAGCAACCACTTGTGGCTTCTGCTCAGTGGGCGCTGCTGCTGCCGAAGGTGACGACGATACTGAACTTGCTGCACCCTCAGCTGGTGGTTTTGACTCAGCAACAGGGACTTTAGGCTGTAAACATAAATGAGAATGTATTTATACTCCTAGGCACAAAGCATAAAAACCAAAAGAACAGAAAACCAAATAATTATATTCAAAGGGCATACACAAGTTTTGATGGACAGAGGAAACAATTATCAACAGACAGACAAATGGAATCCTCCAGGTTTTGCCGCTTAGGTCAGTTTTACCAATCTTAAAGCAGAGTTCTTGGTGATTCAACACATTTTCCTGAGCATGGAAAAGTTCAAAGTTTTTGCATACCAGTTTTTTGGCAGCACAAATTTCTAGTCACCTTCTTGAAATTAACATTCTCTTTATACTTTGTGAAGTCAGTAGTCCTGTTATGCTTGTAGAAAAATGGAACTATATATGAAATTATCATAGAACTATATGTAACATATATGCAGTATTTAATCTTATCAGAATCTGCAAAACAATAGAAACAACTACATGTAAATTTAAACCATTCAATAACAATTATTCATTACACGCTGCCAGCAAACTACCATATGTATTAATTTACATAACTGAATATTTCTTATTTCTTTCTAATTAACTCTACACAACACTGCACTAGTCTTAAAGACTAGGCTACTGTGCATTACAAACAAGTTCATCAACGCACAATTGAAACTCAAGTAGTTGGGAGAGATACATAGATGGGTTCTCTGTCATATATAGATCCCAACTGTCACATGGGATAAACAAGTGGTTGCTGTCAGAGCAAATATTTGATTTGTTTGCTGCTTGATGTTGCACATGAGGGCATATTGGCCCGGTCATTTTCAGTTCACAATTTTCCGCATAAGCAGAAAAGAAAAGAACTCATAACATACAATGTCGTACATTAGAAATCCATCACAACACATAACAACAAACATATATTGTAAAAATGTTGCATACACAATGAGCTATAATTCATACACTTGTAGTCAACCAGCTTACCTAAGTTTGAATTAGGTACTTGGCCTTATTCAAAGATAGTTACACAGAACAAACTTTGCCTTTCCCACCAGGCAACAATATCTTTCAGTCCATCAGTAGGACAATGCACTAATTTGTATGGACTCGCATAGACTACAGAAATTAGTTATTCTGTAATTTCTGTAGGCTTCACTAATTGACAACTGTTAACTGGAACACAATACTTCCCACCCCATAGCTTAACAAGCCTTATTCAAATGCATTATTAAGCTGTGAGCACATGACTAATGCAGTATACTTCCTAAAGAAACATCATGCTTCTTTACCAGAGTTTTTGGTGTACAATTCATGAGTTCCGTGCCACCTGTGAAGTTGGAAATACAGGACCATCCTGATCAGTGATCACTAATGTATTATACTTAGTTTTTATTTCAAGAGCAGCTCCTAACAGGACCCTCTATTCCCAGCCAGTTTTCATATAATGACTTTTGCAGGGTTCCCAGTCATATTTACATTCATATTAAATTTTCTATATTACATTACAGCCAAACTACATCAAAAAGTACATGCATTAAAAGTCATTTATACAAGCTGTAAAAGTAGACAACATTTGAAATTTTTTAGTGAAATTGCACGATTTAAAAATTTTAATCATGTGAATAATCACACAAGATATAGCATTCTGTTGTAAAGTACAGAATAAATACCATTTAACTGTCAAGTACAAATTGAATTCAATTACAAATGTATAGGCTGCACTGCAATGGATACTTTTGCAACTGGGAACAAATAGCATACCAATTAAATCTTTTTAACATCAAAATTGCTATCCGCAGAGTGCCTTAAATTTCTATTCCACATTCAGCCAGTAATTAACAGCTGCCTATACTGCTCTTTAGCACAAGATTTGACCAATATTTGCTCTGAACATGGCCAGTCACAGAAAACACACTGTTGTAGCTCTCACCAGGGTTGTCAACTTGCAAATTTAGAGACATAAATTTAAACAAATCTGAGGCAGAGAATTTGGATATCGGCAACTTTTGGGGACAATGCATAAATGGCAATCTCTTTTGCATCCATGTCCAATGCACAAAGCATGAACTGATGGTGCACCAAAATCAAGTCACAGATTGTTTCCATAGATTCCAATATTACTCTATATGCAATATGCCAAGCCGTTTGAACCTCTCAGTGAAATGTGAAGATCAGGGCACAACGTGGACAACATTCAACATTCTATGCTACACACAACTGATTTTAGCATTAGTTCATTGCTAACAGTTGTATAATCGGCAATTTAATCACCTCTACTGATCTTTGTAATTTTCCTACAAAGTGGAAACAAATTTAAGCCACATACACTTCTGAAACTAATCTGAGAAAAACCACAGGACTCCAAGAGTAATTCACTTAAGAAGAGATCTCCTCCGACTGCAGGAAAAACAAAAGATATAATCTTAACCACAAATGAATTGTGAAGGTCAAGTGGGGACATCTTGGCCACTGAACTAGCATACGCAGCAGAGCATGCAAAATAGCAGAACAGCAGATTAAAAATTCAACTGATGTAGAAATTTTATTTTTTTGCATTTTAGTCTTATAATATTTACAAAATTGGACAAATATAACAAGGACAAATGCTTTGACAGTTTTAAGTACCGGGAAATAAGCTTGTTTGTGAAGACACACAAGTGTATCAGAGCCTTTTCAGAGGCTGGTTTTGCAGAATTGGTTCATAACAATAATAAGCTTGCTTTCACCCAAGGCTAATTTAAATATAACATAGTATACTTTTTCAACATACTTGTAGCCTACACATCATGAAATACATCTTGACAAGCAAAATCCAACAAATCTATTGTTTGAAGTTTCTCTATTAAAGCTAGTACCAACCAAGCACAGTGTGTAACACTAACCTTGGCTACCATAATGACCACAAAGTTTTTTTCTTCTATTTTGTATTCACTGATCCGTTTAGCATCATCCAAAATTTTGCCTAAAACAACACACACAAAACAAACAATTCCAATAATCAATTCAAGCCTGTTAATAGAAATCCATGGAATTTCAAACCTGGGAAAATTTAAAGAAAATTACACAGAGTAAAATTTAGAAGCAACTCTGATTAAACTAGAAAGTCACTAATCATCAGTCCACAGTGGTGGGCAAAAGAATAAGAGCACCACATAGGTCTAAACAAACATAGGTTTGACATGAGTGGGTGTATACAACAGTAGCCATGCTATGGTAAAATGTATTAACCGCATATATTGCCAGAGTGAGTTAAGAAAGCCATCACAGAGCTATATCCCACATCTTCAACTGTTGTAGCTTCTCAGATAGTTTTTGCAGTTTCTCAGATAGTTTTTTGTAGCTTTTTAAGATAGTTTTTTGTAGCTTTTTAAGATTTTTTAAAAATATCTAAACTCCTCCTCAATGGCTATCCAAAATAATTGATCTCTGTAGTCACAGGCAGCAATATCTTAATCAGGTGTATTATGGCAAAGCACACATGTGCAGCACTGTGACTATGGGAGAATGTCAACAAACAGCTCTAGAAAGAAATCATTTGATACATTATTTAAAATCTTAAAACTAAAAAATAATTTCACATTTAACCACAGAACGATACAGCGCAACAATCTAACATGTCCGTTAGAGCAGTGCTTCCCAAAGTGGTGGTCCGCGGACCGGTAACGGTCCGCGAGTCCTCTGTTGCCGGTCCGCAGAGTGAGTCAAGAAACTGGTCAAATTGTCTTGGAATCAAGAAATGACCATTATATTTTTAAAAAGTAATAACAAAAACTGTCAAAAAGACTTATTAAGATAGCAGTTAAAGGGCAATAGAGTCATATAATTGGCTAAACATGCATTGAACTCAATTTTGAGGAATTTAAGTGATCGAAAGAGAAACAGAGAAATAATTAATAAATTTGGCACCGGTCCTCCTGCAGTGGAAAAATTCCTGCCTGCCGGTCCGTGACACTGAAAGTTAATTCCTGCCGGTCCGTGACAATGAA
Source organism: Aporrectodea caliginosa (assembly GCA_020284085.1). Lineage (NCBI taxonomy): Eukaryota > Metazoa > Annelida > Clitellata > Crassiclitellata > Lumbricidae > Aporrectodea > Aporrectodea caliginosa. Next base: position 4,807 of record JACEVL010002494.1, read on the forward strand.
AAGTTTGGGAAGCACTGCGTTAGAGAGCCATAATAGTTATAGTCTTAGTTTTGAAACATAATCAACTGCAACTATACCTGCATAAATCAGTTTCTGGTTTTCAATGGCATATTCGTCACCTTTTTCAGTTGCAATCTTTTCCTTCAGTTTAGACACCTAAATCCATTTCCAATGCAAAAATGCTGATAGCACTTTTTGGCTAAAGTTCCAATCCAATACAACTACTAGTCTGACAATCAAACCATTTCAATCATTCCTCAAACACAAACTGTTTTAGAGTCAGCATCAGTTTTCAATCACCAGGCTGTTTCAAATCACTACAAAATTCATGGTTATGGTGGCAAACTTGCGCTTTAGGGGTCCCGAAAAATGACACCCATATTGAAGGGGAGTATGTATTACAAGAGATCAAACATTGACATGCATATTTATTATTTAAATGATTTTCTTGATAACAGTAATGATCCAGCATCTATTTAAGCAAGATTCTTTTAATCAATCCCACTTCTATTTAACCTAAAATTATTTTCAACAATCCCACTTCTATTTAGCAAGAATTATTTTCATCAATCCAACTTGAATTTGACCAACGCTGACTCTCCATGCAATGGCGAGTCATTTATGACGCTAAACTACGCGCTTTCTTCCTTATTTTAAATAGCTAGTTTTATCAATCCAACTTCCATTTCGGCAAACAATTATTTTTATCAATCCAGCTTTTACTGTTTCATTAAAATAAGTTTGTCTGATTTCTTGTCAATAACTTCGGTCACTGGGCCTATTATTGTTGCAGTGATACCTCTTGTTATACAGTCACTTTGAATATAGCAATGTGCCAGAAAATCGGGACCCCTAAAGTGCAAGTTTACCGTTATGGCTTATTTTGTGCACTGTAAGTTACAAGGGGAGCATCTCGAGGCTAAGAAATATGAAGTCGTTAACAGTTCATACCCATGGCTGCCTCTCAGGCTAGTTTAAGGGACTACTCAACTTCTATGAGCAAGATGGCATGCTGGACCATCAACCAAGAGGCCCAGTCTTCAAATACCCACCAGAGGAGAAAGAAGTATTGCTTCAGATGCATTGTTCCATTTGCACACCCTGTTGAGCTCTGCTATAAAACGAGTACACTGACTGAACAGTAATGGATAGTAGACCAGACATCAAGGCAGAGGACTAGTCACCTGCCCTTACACATCGAGAAATTATCAAATGGAACTGCCAATATTTCATAGCCGCTGCTGCTTCCCAGGATTAGTCTGCTCAAAGGTCTAATCTGTTTTCGTCTACAGATGGGAAATTTCGTATACATGTACACACCAATAACGGATAATTACTGTTTCACATTCTGTTGCTTTTTAATTAAATCTCCTTAATAAAAAAATGTTTTAGCTGCCACGTTCTTAGTATTCTTCCGTGACAACTTGCAGGTAATTATTAGAGAAAAGTGACGATATAATAAGAAGCAGTTGTTTCATTCGCCGGTAGACGCAAGTCATCATGGACATCCATGGGGTCGATATTACAATGCACCCGTATTTACGTTGAAACCGAACGAATCTCGTAACATAATTACTACTGACCGTCTCTTCTGGGTCTATTTCGACCTTGAAGGTCTGTTGCTGCAACGTTTTCAGCGTGACTATCATCGTCGTTACGATTTTTAAGCTGAATTACGACTCACACAACGATGCAACGATCGTCCACCATTGATGGCTTCTCTGTATGATCTCTCACACAGTCAAATGACGTCACGCTGGTCCGCACACAATTCTTTTATTTTCTTTTTAACTGCAAAATACGAAAATACGCATATAAGTTTTCAAACTTTGCATTAAAATTTTTAACTAAATGAAGCTCGCAAAACAAATAGTAATTCTAATTTTAAAATAAATTTAGTAAATAAGACGCATATTATGCGAATAATTAGTACCAAAAAACACAAATGAGTAAACAAGTCTTTTGCTGAGGTAGTCAAAGTATTAGTAAGTAAGTAAGTAAATATTTTGTAAATATATATTATATATATTGTAGATAAGACGCATATTATGCGAATAATCAGTACCAAATAACATATGTTAGTAAACAAGTCTTTTGCTGAGGCAGTCTAAATGTATAAGTAAGATAAGGCCAATTCTATGGCTAACTGCCAGAACCGATGACCAGCGGCAGCATGTGGGACAAAATAATAATAATATGTGAATCACATTTTCTCAATAGGCAATCTGCTCACCTTTATGCGAAGCAAATTCTGTCCGTCGCATATTATTCTAATTTCTACTAATTTGTCACCATGGTTGGATTTAATCAATTTTGACTATTCGCGGCGTCGAAATTTAGTAGGCCCCCTATGCGCAATTAAAGGAAGTAAGCTAGTAGGCTACAAGCGGTGCTTTAAAATTTAGGCCTAAGCAACATTCTGTTAACGATTGTCGTGACAGGCCTAATCGCTGGCAGGTCCAGGAGTTGAGAAATGTGCAAAGTTGGCTTTGATTCAGGTAAGCTCTTGTAATTTCTGAAGACCTATCATGAATCTGGTCAGGGTTGCAAGCCGTCAACTCAATGGCAAGACCCCGAAATCAACTGAGGACGCAGCCGGATCTATCCCGGATCCGTACTATGGGCCTATTACCGGCCTAACAGTACTGCATGTATGGCAGACCAGAAACAATTGTTTTAAACGAGGGTGTGGCCGAATCTTGATCCGGTAATCGGTTTGCGCCGGATTTCTGCGCTAGACAGATTAATCGAAATCGGCGCACCCAGGACTATTATAGCCTACTGATCCAAATACCAACAGAAGTCATATTTTTGACCAAAAACAATTTCTTTGTCATTCATTTTATAAAAAAATAGTAATCTGTTATGGCGCCCTCCTGCGGTAATCTTTAATCTTTATCACTGAAAGTCCGTGAAAAATAATAAAATTCGTTTGAATTAGCCTAGGGCCTACAGATCGCTAGGACATAGGCCTACAAGATTTGCATTGTCTGCGAGCGCGGAGTAACAAACAGTGCCTAGAACCAAATAAAAATAAATATTGCCAATTAATCAGATCGAATCCGGATTTGGCAAAAAAGCAGGTCACCTATCCGAGTAATAGCCGGATTCGGAAATTGGCAAAAAATGTAGTTTTAACAGTAAAATCTCACTATATGTGTCTATATAATAATATAATAATAGCCTATTTGAATAAACATAGGCCTATAGAGTAGGCACCAGGGGTGCAAAAAACCAAACTTTTTTCAAAATGAAAAGTTGGTTTTTTGGTTTTATTTGTTTTTTGTTTTTTGTTTTTTGTTTGTGAGATTTTCCTATTTCAGATCATATAAAATGGCATAATACCGTTTAAATTAATCAGATGCATATAAATGAAATTAACTAGAAAAGTAGAACCGTAGAATGTCATAAAACGAAATTAACAAAGACCATACAACAATTGCCAAGAGAGTTGAACAGACGACATTTTTTGGCATTTATAATTTTGAAATTTGTAAAAAACAAAAACCAAAATTTGCGGTTTTTTGTTTTTGTTTTAAAAACAAAACAAAAAAAACAAAAACAAAAAAACCAAGCCTTTAACAGCCCTGGTAGGCACTAGGCCTATATACAAGAATTGAATAGGCCTAGTATATAATAGTTTATATCGGAGTTACCGTACGATAGGCCTACTCGATTCGTTTAGATTGCGTCTAATATTTTAGCTATAAATTTACTGTTTTAGGCCTAACTTAATTTAAACATGAAATTCCGTATTTCTTTTAACTCACTTCCTCGATCGTTGTCCAATAGGCCTAGGCCTACTTCAATGCGTGCCCCTCGATCAAGCAGAAATTAACGGCCGTACGTGTTAGGCGCCCCCCTCAAAGTCCGACTCACACCTCAACGTGGTGAGGGGGTGGCAACAATAAGTAGGGGAGTTCCTGCCTGCTGAGGCTATGCCATCAGTGGTGAAGGTCTTTGCTGACGTACCACCTAGGGCGCTACGCGAGGTGGACAGGCTCAGCAGAACCCTGAAACAGCTGGCAAACGTGGGCGGCATCGCCGCCTCTGATACCACAAGATAGTGGATATCAGAGCCAGTCCTAAGCCTGGAACTCTCTTTAAGGGAGAAGTGCGAAGGTCGAACGGATGGGTGCAGATACTCCGTTCATAAAGAAAAAATACGAATGAAATCCAATGCAAGCATTGGACTCCAAACGGGCCTCCGGCCCATGGATCCGATGCAAGCGATGGACACCTACGGGCCTTCGGCCCATGGATCCTGATGATGATGATGATGACGTGTTAGGCGAATAGCCTAAGTTTAGGACGCGCCGTTGTTAGATTCCAGACTAGCATTCGGCAGAAGGGTCCATACACGCGAAAGACTGCCAGCTAGGCCTCTTCTAAGAAAACGCCTAATGCGATCAATTAAATCAATGATTGCGGCCAATTAAGCGACGCATAACGTGCAAATGAGCCTAGGACGGTTTCCGAAATATTATTATTATTATTATTATTATTATTATTATTATTATTATTATTATTATTATTATTATTATTATTATTATTATTATTATTATTATTATTATTATTATTATTATTATTATGTTCATAGTTAAGATTTAAATTGCATAACATGTAAATGTACAGCGCAGTGCGTTTGTCAGGCGCTTCAATAAAGAAAAGATTTATTATTATTATTATTATTATTATTATTATTATTATTATTATTATTATTATTATTATTATTATTATTATTATTATTAATAATAATAATGTTATTATTGTTGTTGTTGTTGCTATTGTTATTGTTATTGTTATTGTTATTGTTATTGTTATTGTTATTATTATTATTATTATTATTATTATTATTATTATTATTATTATTATTACTATTATTATTATTATTATTATTATTATTATTATTATTATTATTATTATTATTATTATTATTATTATTATTATTATTATTATTATTATTGTGCTTGGTGGAGTTACACTCAAATTTATATGTAGGCCCTATAGCCCAGACAAACGATCGAAAAGAAAACCTAAAGATTGACTCAAGAGAATTCTATCGGTAAAGAAACTATTTTCAGAATCATATAGACCCGAAAAGTTGATACCAAGTTGGACAGTGAGTCGACCACGGATTGACAGTCCACTGAGTCCAGTGATCCCAATAATGCAGGGGAGAATCCGGACAGGTCTGGGACTCTGGGTAAATCATATTTTAAGCTTCCCTCGCCCACTTCGACCTGCATCCGTTTAGCAAGAGAACAAGCAGGCTACCTCGTGTTTTGCCAAACGCTGTCAATGACTTCTGTAACACCCATTGTCGAATTCGTTAACCCCGATAAGCTGATGCCGAGCCAGCGAGTGAGTCAATCCCGGGGGAGTGTGTGGTCGTCCGGAAGTGGGACGTAGGCCGCCTAAATGAACAGGCATAATTATGTCGCATGTGTGTAAAACAAGGGGTGGCATTACGGAAACAGCCTATAGCACCGGAACCGTTCGATGAATATTTCTTGTCTTAAGTTGTGACCGAAACGAAATTATGTGATTGAGCAGAACTGACATAGACTTCTACTGTCCTACGTGCACGGTGGACAGTTCCAAAATCTAGGTCCAGAAACTGAAAAAGCTCACTCAACAAAGGCAGGTCTAGTTTTAGATACGAAGGATAATCAGATGGCCGTGTTGAATAATAATGAGTCTGGGGATAAAGGCTGATTTCAAGTACTGTGTTGTGAATGGACTAAGGGAGCGATCGGACGACTGGTTCGGAGTTCACCTTCAGTGTGCAATTCACTTTCTGTCCGGAGATAGGAAAGGAGTGGCTGACCAACGAACGGACAGCGCGCTTTACATGTCAGTCTGTCTCTGCCTCTGCCTCTATCCTGCCTCTTTCCTGCCTCTATCTGCTTCTGCCTCTATCTCTGCCTCTGCCTCTACCTCTGTCTGTCTGTCTGTCTGTCTGTCTGTCTGTCTGTCTGTCTGACGTTTCGATTTGGGGGAAATTTAAAACTGAAAACTGAAGCATAGGACAAAACTCCGCTGAATTGGGTTGGTTACATTATATCGAGTTCCTTGAAAGGTAAAAAGGTAATAAGTTCGTAGGATGAGAGTACAATAGGCCTACTAGATCGCTTCGGAACGGGTTGGTGATGCAGGAGACACGATGATCGACCATGTTTACTTTATGGACGGCCCCCCATACTTTTTTTATACAGCCAGTGTTAAATTAAACCAAGTTTGAGCATTTTCATTAGGCCTATAAGATGCGTTTCTTTAATTTTAATGAACCCTCTTATTTCCGGTGACTGTTGGATGCAGTTTCTTCGCCCATTTTTCCATAGGCCTATATTATATACATAATCTTGAGCAGCCGGAGATGCAAAGACCTTCTGCAAGTGGGGCAATATTGCCATAGACTTGCCTCCGAAAATGTGTTAAGATTAATACGCTTTCCAGGCAATTAGAACTTCTGATCTAGTTTGTATCATTTCCAGAAAAGGATGATCGACCATGTTTACTGTACTGCATATATATAGCCTGAATCCATTTACAACACTTAACTCTCTTTGCTGATGTTTCACCAAATTGATCGACTACATTACATTTATGTCATTTAGGCATTTTGGGCAGCGTTTGTGTTTTCTTTGTGGTGACAGCCGCTGACTCAGAATCACATGCAAATTGTCAGCCCCGTTTTGCGTTGTCCTTTTCTCAATATATTTTCATTAGTAGCACTGTAGCCTATGTGTAAGCTTGTAGTCGTTGTAAATGCAAATCAAACTGCAATTTTTTTTACCTGAAGGCGCAGTTCCCCAATCATAGTACAAGGCGTTGCATGCATATTTGTCTGTTTTTTTGCTGCAGTAGGCCAATTAAAAAAACTTCCATAATGGCTTTCTTTCTTCAGCCCGGCGAGTAAACTACATAAAGTACTCATGATCGAAATACATTAACTTTTCAAAATGATTTTCTATAACTAATTGGTCTTCCCAAGGTCCGTCTATCTTCTATTCAATCTGCTCTCAATATTGCTGCTCGATTGATTGCGCACCTTCCTAAATACTCCCATATTTAATCGTTCATGGTCAACCAACTGCACTGGCTTCCTCTCTCTGACTGCATTAAGTTTAAAGTCCTTGCTTTGGTCCTCAAATCAAATCTGGGTCTTGCAGCACTCTTGCTCCAAAATCTGTCTGGGATCTCACTCGTCCTCCTCTTTCTGCATCTTCCCATCGACCTCTCCGATCTCTGGACCGGTCTGACTTCTTTGTCCCTCGAGCTATGACCACGATTGCTCAAACTCGATCCTTTGCCATCAGGGGGCCCTCTTTATGGCATGCCTTCCCTTCACTCTGCGTGAGACTTTCCTTTCTGGATCATTGTCTTCATCGCTCTCTCTCTCATTAAAACCTATTTCTTCTCTGGGGTTTTTCGCAATGGCAGCGCTACTGAATGGCCACGACTGTGAGCGGCGCTATATAAATTACTAATTACATTATACATTACAGTACACTACTATCTGTTTAAAGTAATATAGGACAACGTAGCGCACACACGCGCGCGCACCCACACAACCACCCACACCTCCTCTCCACACACACATAAACACACTCACACTTGGTGCCAACTGAAAAAAGAATCCAGTTTAGCTAGCTATTCTATAGGCACTACCTTTAAATCAGCAGACCTATCTCTGCTCCTCGTTCACCACTCAAACCAACACATATTGCACTCGATCAACGAATACTTTGACCCAATTGGTCTATGCCTGGCACGAGAACGCAATGCAACGCATGTGGTTGATTCCGTAGCTGGTCCAAAGCTTTGCAGTGCAGAACCAGTTTTGTACGTTCTATCCGTTCTTTAATATGTCATTCCGATATTTAAACTTGCTCACCCGTCGTATACGCTCTGATTTCTAGTTTTCCTGATCCATTGGATTTCGACGGAGTTTCTCCAACGGATCAAGATTTGTGACTTGAAGCAACTATCGATTGATCGACCTACTCGATCTGTGTATTATTACAACGGCGCTATAAAAGTCTTTAAATAAAATTCTCTCGCACACACACTCTCACATTTCCAACTGACCTCCCCCAATCCCAAGACACAAACAGCGAAATAGCTGTTCGGTCCATGAACATGAAAAGCGCTCAAGAAAAGAGTTCACAGATCCACTTCAATTCACATGATGTTCGGAATTCGGAGGAAAACGCCCAGTGCACAACACCTCTCCGCTTCTACAAATGCAGGTTAAGGCAATGCATATGGGGCATAATTATTATAGGCTAAACGGCGGTCCGCTGGTACGTTACCATCTGTTCCTCCACAGAGTCTCTGAAGATGCGCTCTTCAGTCGTCGATGTCATTAATTAACAACCTGGCAGTTCGTTTGTTTCCATCGTCTCTTCAAAATTTACATCGTCCCAACCTCACAGGCACAATAGATCGAGAACTTGATTGCATTTGCTTACAGTGTCAACCCAACTTGACTTGTGTGCTTCGACGAGAGGTCAACCGATTTAGATAAACCTAGGCCTATAGACTGCTGCCTACACGCACGTAAACGGTGTAGGACCTATAGTCGTAATCGTAACGTAAACTTCAAACTTCTAAAGCTCCACTCGAAAACCAACCGTAGGACGCCAGCTTATTCACGAGCGCTGGCCCCTATAAGACATGTAATATTCCAGGTAGGCTACTGTCTGCCTATAGAATGTTGAAGGCACATACAGGTATGAAGTCTATTATATGAAAGCTTATAAGCAATTAACGTATATTTTTCGCAGGGATGACTTTAGCATCCTCAAAAAGTCGGGTTTTCCGGGATATTCTTCAACTCGATCTGTATAAGCTATCAGTCTGATTACTATGTTTGGGATCGAACTAGAGGTCTGCGGGTACAGCATTTTTGCTACCCGACCCGTACCCGTACCACAGAACCGTTACCCGTATCCGTACCCGACCCGTACTCAAAATTACTACCCGACCCTACCCGTACCCGCGGGTATACCCGTACCCGTACAGTACCCGTCACGTCATTAACACGCCTTCCCAAAGTCCCTATTTCTACCAGGCCAATAAGCGTACAACTCAGCATGTTGTGATAATAATAAATAGGCTGATGATGATGATAGTAGTAGTCGTTGTTGTTGTTGTTGTTAGTAGACCTAGTAATAGTAGTAGTAGTAGTAGTAGTAGTAGTAGTAGTAGTAGTAGTAGTAGTAGTAGTAGTAGTAGTAGTAGTAGTAGCAGTAGCAGTAGCAGTAGCAGTAGCAGTAGCAGTAGTAGTAGTAGTAGCAGCAATAGTAGTAGTAGCAACAGCAGCAGTAGTAGTAGTAGTAGTAGTAATGATAATAGGCAGTCAACTTATGGAACCTGACACATGCAACTGTTGTGCTGTCTCAATTGCATTGTATATTTGATCTCCTTGGTATATTATGCTGTAAGCTAGAACACTAAGTAACTGTTAATAGTACGTTGCAGACACAGTCAGGGTCATTGTGCGCCGACATTCTCTGTTATATGTAACGGTGACATTGTAACCCCAAAACTTCACGTCGGCACGGGTAAAACCGGGTATACCCGTACCCGTGATGACCCTACCCGTACCCGACCCGACCCGTGAAATTCGTACCCGACCCGTACCCGACCCGCGGGTACGGGTCGGGTACGGGTAAACCCGCGGGTACGGGTATACCCGCAGTCCCCTAGATCGGACAACTATCTATAGAACTGTTATCACACTCATGATGGCTATGTCGGCGTTTTAGATATGACGTTAAAAAGAAATCATAGCAGATGTGAAAATTTTGTCTAAGCCTTAAGAAGGTTAAACTGCAAAATAGGTTTATGCATGGTGCAATAACGGGGGAACGGACATTGTCCCCCCTGGACATTGTCCCCCGGACATTGTCCCCCCCCTGGACATTGTCCCCTGGACATTTCCCCCCCGATTTTGCGTAGGACATTATCCCCCCGGACATTGTCCCCCCTCTGTAAATAGCCTATAGTCTGCATGTCATTGATAAACCTTAGTTGCCGTTTTTGTTGGCTATTTCATTCAGGTAAACTTAACCCTTAAACCGCCGCATACTATGTGGGGTTCATGCACCCCGGACGCCAAATACTTTTTTGTTGCAATGTACTTCGAAACGTCACAACTCACTGAGAAACCATATATATATAATGTTACATATTTACATATGACTGTATATATATAGATACATACATATATATACATATATATATATTTGTATATATGCATATGCACACACACATAGATACATATATATATACTTAGATCCAAATATGTATATATATATGTATATATAAATACATATATACAAACATATTTACATATGCAAGTATTATATATATCCATATATATATATATATACATATGTAAATATGTATATACTTATATATATGCATATATATGTATACTTACACATACATATACAAAAATATATACACATATACATATACATATTTCCGCAAGAATATTATACGATTATATCTTAGACTGGGGGATAATGTCCTACCCTTGTGGGGGGACAATGTCCAGGGGGACAATGTCCGGGGGACAATGTCCAGGGGGGACAATGTCCAGGGGGGACAATGTCCTACACTCATCATCATCATCATCATCATCCAACGCTATCAACATTACCACCACCACCACCACCACCACCACCACCACCACCACCACCACCACCACCACCACCACCACCACCATCATCATCATCACCACCACCACCATCATCATCATTATCATCACCACCACCACCATCATCATCATCATCGTCACCACCATCATCATCATTATCGTTACATTGTGCCACCATTGTCAATTCTCTGTCATCGTAATGTAATGCATATAACGGCTCACTTTCATAGGCGGAGACTTGGTCTTGGGTTTGGGGGGGACTGAAGGAGCGGCCGAAGGACGATCGGCGAGGCGCGCAGCGCAGAGGGAGGGTTTGGGGAGGGGATGTGACCCCTCCCCATCTAAAATTTTTTTGAATTTCCACACTGTAATGGTAGCATTTTAAGCTGTCATCTGAACAAAATTGCTCTATAATTTGAGTGCTGATAGGAACCAGCTGTCACTCGTAGCTTACATGTAGTTTGAGTCGTGTTTGAGTTGTGGTGTTAAATGGGTACATTCAAAATTTGCCTTATGTACAGAGGGTAAATGATGAATTTCTGTTATTGAGGTCAGCAGGATATTGCTTTGCTGAAGCTACAGCTTTTTCTGCCAACTCACTTGCAGACGTGGTTAGATATTTCCACAAGAAATGAAACCTTTCTGCCAAATTTGATTAATTATGCATAACATAAGAAAACTTTGACTGTGAAATAAGTTCTATAATGTAAGACTGATGAATAGCAAATTAGCTTACCTTCACAGGTGTCAGTTTATTATTGATATTTACATCTACACCTACATGTAGGCCCTATGTATCATAAGAGTTTTATCCATTAGCCGCATCACCCGATCAAAACAAAACGTGCAGAGAATGACACTCCAAAATGTATATAATATACCAATGGGACAATCTGTGTGACTGAAAGGTTTTGGCTTAGGCAAGGGCTCCTGGCTAGAAATTTGATATAGGTCTACTGCAAAACCTGGTTTCATGCATGAGAGCCAGAATGTGGGTGGGAGGCTAGTTGATGAGAGATATTTTCCTGATGGTGAAGCTGCATGGGAATGTTGGAAAAGGGTCATATAAGGTGAGTATATAATGAAAGAAAGCATGAACATTAGCATTGACCTACATCATGTAGAGGCTATCAGGGGCTATCAATCTTACAACTATGCCGTTGACCGGTACCTCTGTGGGCTCTCTCGGCTAGTCGCCTTTGACAGGCAACTCTGTGTGCTCTCTCGGCCAGTCGGTATATGAGAGAATCTGTGTGACTGAAAGGCTGGATTGCCTGTTCGTCTCCAGTTACATAGTACTTATATAGCTAAAGCAGACCTACTACAAATTTCATTTATATGATTATGTACATCTTTCTAACTGTCTCGGTACCTCAGGCTACGTGCAAAGTGCATACGAAGAGGTAGACAAAAATCAATAGGCCTACTTAGAAAATCACAAGTGACTATATTAAGGGCTGCTGTCCTAGACTCCTAGTGACGAATTAAGTTACATTATTTCATCAAATGCACTGACATACATATAGTTGATTTTTCAGGGGGGCAAATGCCACCCCCTGTCCCCCCCAAATGACGTCCCTGCTCCCCTATCTAAATTTTTTTGAATTTCCACACTGTAATGGTAGCATTTTAAGCTGTCATCTGAACAAAATTGCTTTTACTAGTTGAGTGCTGATAAGAACCAGCTGTCACTCTTAGCTAACATGTAGTTTGAGTCGTGTTTGAGTTTGGGGAGGGGATGTGACCCCTCCCCATCTAAAAGTTTTTTGAATTTCCACACTGTAATGTAGCATTTTAAGATGTCATCTGAACAAAATTGCTCTATTATTTGAGTGCTGATAAGAACCAGCTGTCACTTGTAGCTATTATTATTATATTCATGAAATATTTCAGAAATATTGGGGATATAAGCAGCTCCGTCCCCCCACCTCAAGTTTTGGGGGGACCGTCCCCCCCTGTCCCCCCCCTAAGTCTCCGCCCCTGGCTACTTTCATGACTCAACAATGAGAGCTGTGTAAAAAATTATGTCGCGGTGAATGGCCTCTAATGCAATAAGATGTCGTTATACTCTTGGAATCCTAATATGATATAGCATCTTTAAAAATCGCAGACTGCGATTTATATAGCGCATTCCATCGGTCAGTTTCCATGCAGATGTACAGAGTTGTTATTCTTGGAAATTGCACTTAGCCTACATAAAACTCCCGACACATTTGCTATGATCACTTTACGATTCGTCAGACATTCAACATTTACGATCAAATCCAGCGTCTGTTTGAGAACGAATGGGAGCCATATGTTAGGTATCAGATCAAAGAGTTTCAATTGCAATATTTCTCATAGATACACTAGATATTATGCCAATTCCATACTGAAGTTTTACATTATACTACAACAGTATGTTGACTTTCGCACAGCAGGGCAATAATGTGGTGATGGGAACGATTGGCATATAGAAAGGTCTGAAAGGGAGTCATTACCAGGATACTGTACACTTATTAACATGACTGTGCTATAACTCTACAATAATTCTTTATTATAACTATACATTATTATTACTTCTATGTGTTATTACTTATTTTTTGCCCTTCCCCCTTTTTTGATGTTTTCCCTTTTGGTTTACTTTTTAAAATTTTTAATTTTTATTTTTAT
>JACEVL010002495.1:0-19029 GCA_020284085.1 Aporrectodea caliginosa
TATTAATCGTCTGTCACTCCCGCCTACTACGATCTCTTTGAAGACTGGCGTGAGATTGCACTATTATATTGTTCACTCTGTCCAGTGCCTTTAATGTATTCAGGACACCAATAATTGTATATGTTGATCCCTATCCTCTTATGAATAAAAATTGATCTCCTGGATCATGCTGGATGTTGTACGGCCTCTGCTGGTGTCTTATGAGTAGGGATTTTGAAGGGGCGCTATATAAATGTTGATTGATTGATTGATTGATTGATTGCTGTGCCTTCCATTATTCGATTTTATATTTTCAGAATGGTGTTTGATGCATGATGTTAATTAAGGCTTATTGCCCTCTGGTCACTGCATTCACTAGTATTTACCCTCGTTTGCATGAACTCTATCAATTTCCCTTCTCTCTCTCTCTTATCTACTTTAACTGTACTTTCTCTATTCTATCTTTACCTCTAGGTATCTTAACCGTCAAGTAACCAACTGGGGTCCTGTTGTGACCCCAGCCTAGCATCGGTTTGTGTTACGATTGAGCTATCCAATGTTTTGTCAAGGTATTTTATGAATTTGTAACCTGGTTATCGCTCACTATTTACGTCTACCGAAAGCCAGTTTTGTCTTTAAGATATTCTTTTAAATAAGTAGATAAGTAAGTAGCCTTTATTTGCATCTACAAACGCACACGCATTGCATTGTATGCAACGACTACATACTTTTTAAAATAAACTATAACAGTAGCAGAATATAAAGTCACACGTGCACTACTAATTATAACTAAAGATGCATCGATTAACAAAACTGCTTTTAAACAATTTAGATTTCACAAAAGGCAGCATGAAAGGATGTCCTTTCTTGCGAAGTAAATACTTGTCCTCACGAAGAGGTGGCAAAAGTTGATGAATGCAGTGGCCAAAGAACTGAGTGGAAGAGCTTCCTGTCTGAACGCTCAATCAGTTCTTCTGCAGTATGGATCTTCTCACATATTTGCCATCTGCGAGCCTTTTAAGGGCTGCATTAATGCGCGCAATATCATGCGACGTGAGAAAACCAGCAAAGGAAGGCAGTACATGATTCTTAAAATGACAATCGCTTGAAAAATGACGCCCAGCTTCGAGATATGTAGGCCCTGCTGTCTCAGCTGGTTGAGAAGAAAGTATCGTTGGTTAAATAATTAGGCTGAGAATGTAGTTAACATGGTTTGAAAAAGAAAGGTTAGACCGTAGGATTAGGATGTGTCATTTTGAGGGGTCAATCGAAATTCACGAATAACTAATCTGAACATTTGTTATCTGAACATTTGTAAAGCGCTTCTCACAGCAGAGCTATTCAGAAGCGAAAAACTAGTGATGAAAGTGTGCATTTGTGCATGCTGAATCCAAATGTAGCTTTAGAAACAGCTTATAAATATTATATATTACCTACACATCAGGTGTTGCTCAACTTTTGAAGGCGCATGCGGATTTAGGTCAGCTATATGCTGATGATGTGCAAGCGTACGCTCACTGCCTACCATCCAACGCAATCTCTGCAGTTCGGATCATGAGCGAGACTATGGATGCTCTAGAAGCGTGGATGTCGACTAATCGACTGCGCTTGAACTCGTCCACTCGGGCACTCGGAAGCAGGTTGCTAAACTCGACTTTACTACTCTTGCGTCTGAATTCCCTCACTATGTCTTTTCAACCACGGTTCGTGACCTCGGCGTCCAGCTGGACCAAGAGCTCACTTTTACTCCACATCTTCATCGTCTTGCTCGGGACTGCTATTACCAGCTGCGCCAACTTCGTACTGTTACCCGCTCGCTTACGTCTGCTGCCAAACTTACTCTAGTGCATTCCTTCATCACAGGTCGTCTTGACTATTGCTCATCGCTCTACTCTGGCCTCCCATCTAGCCGCATAGCATGCTTGGACCGAGTCTTGCGCTGTGCAGCGCGACTCATTGGGCAAATTCCAAAGTATGGACACGTCTCAAGCTACATGCTGGAGGTCCTCCACTGGCTCCCTATCTGCCAGCGCATCGAGTACAGGGTAGCTGCCTTGGTTTTGCGCTATCTCCAGGGCCTTGTCCAACTTACCTCCGTGAGCTCCGCTGTTTGATTTCGGTTGTCCCAGGGCGTCGCCTCCTACGCTCCGCAGAAAGAGGAGTTCTTATGGTTCCTTTTGCTCGTACTGCAACAATGCAGAGCCGAGCTTTTTCTGTAACAGGCCCAATGATCTGGAATGGTCTTCCTCTAGAGCTGCGTCTACACCCTGGGAATCTGCCTGAAACATTCCTTACTAAACTCAAAACTGTTCTTTTTGGGCGCGTTGTAGTCGGGAGCGCCTCTGAGTAGTTTCCTAGAAGGGACGCTATATAAATTCCCGAATGAATGAATGAATAAGGAACGCTAGCTACTTTAATTTACACTTCAATTGAGCTATAATTAATACAATTGATTTGAACGTACAATAGAACTGAAGAATATCTGTAGCCACACAGTGTCATAAAAACTGTTATACTGTCATAGCAAATGTCATTTGTGAGGTAAAGTTAATAAAATTGCGCAAAATCAACCAAAGACGCCATGACCTGCTTGCTTCTGTTTAGGCCCATGAGCTCTCGGCTGACCATTTGACGTTTGGTGTAATCGTTCCTCATCTCATAACTGTACACCTCAGCTGTCCTTGATCTCTGCTGTAGTTACGGAGCAGGTGAAAGGGGCTAAGATACTCCACAGCTCCAGTCAATCAATATGAGAGTTTAGTCGCTTCAGGGTTGATGGTTGGTATTTCCTGGGTCTCACCCGGCTTTCTCCAAGTATCACCTCTGATCTTCGGTATCTTCCCCACTGCATATCTTCTCTCCTGTTCCTCGTCACTGCAAAACATTGATTGCAGCGCACACCTCGCTAAAACTATACCAAGCAGACCTCTTCACTGTAGGCATGACAATCGTCTTCACCTCTTCACTCTTTTCTTCGATAAGTTGTAGCTGGACAAGAAGATGCATGGGTCCTTGTGTCCAGTTGTTATTTTGCTTTATATTGAACCAGTTAACAATACAAACCCTAACACGGAACTCCACAATCATCCTCGAATTGTTCAGAGTCTTTCCTTTCATGGAGATCCAACTTCTCATGAACCTCAGAACTGTTGAGAGCCACCTGCTGTGGGAGACAGGTTCGATCTCCACCAGAGCAAGATCCGTCGACAAAACTCATGTCCTAATTTATTGTAGTGACAATTCTGTAGCCTTAAGGGTTTCCCTACTTCATCGCTGAGCTGAGATAAACCAGGACCAACACAGACTTTTGTGAAATGAGTATTGATGTCCAGATCAGTTGCAGAATCCAACGTTTTTCCTAAGGGACCTGACCACTTGTTGCTTAGTGTCTTGCCATCTAAAGCAGTAACTGGGTGCCTCAGTGGCAGTTCTCCTGTGTGCATATTACAAACAATCAACATGATCATCCTTTGTAGCTTCTTCTCGACATAATGCATTACTCCTCCCTCCCAACCAGTGTTTACATTACAGGAGTCACCTCCAATAGCTTGAAGAGCCTTGTCTGCTCCTCTTTCTTTCAACCACTCAACCAGACTATCAGCAATTATTTTAGCATTTTTTATTACTAGTACTTTAGCAGGGACAAAATGCCACAGATATCTACTTCCTGGTTCCATGCAAACTGTAATATGCTCTTCTTTCACCAAGCCTGGATACATTTCTATTCTCTTCTGCTTTCAACATGACCTTAATTGCATCACGTTGCCCATCAAAGAAAACACAACTAAATGCAATTTTGCTGAATTTCGTCTTCAAACCTTGCATAGAGTTCCATCATTACTCTCTCTTGAGTTCTCCTGACCTTGTGTTGATCAATCACCAAAGTAGTGTCAAGTGAGTAAATGAGCACAGCATCAATCAAGGCAGCAATAGCAATCTCCTCTGTCTCCCTCAACCCATTGTGGTGTCTTAGACTGGCCAAGGCTATGTTGGTTATGTCCGTAGTATTGTATCTCACTCTCTTCCTATAGTTTTCAACAAAATCACCAGAACCCTCGCTCTCCAGGTAAGTAGCTTTTGTCTTCATCACTACATTCACTACAATAGTCTTTCACTGATTCTTCCATGATATCCTCGTATTCTTCAAACTCTCTCTGATGCACTTCAAAACATAGGTCTATCTGTCGTCGCCTCCGATTCTGTGGTTCGTTTACCGCTCCTCATTCTCCACTTTTCTCATTAACCATCCATTTTCCCTGCATTTCCTTCTGTAACAACTGTCTTCTAGTCTCCTGGAGGTCACCTGGTCCTATCTGATGAGGTCCAATGCTTCAACCTTTTTCTCTTTGACCTTTGATGAAAATCAACTCTTTCACGGGAATCTTTTTCTCTCTATTGTTAAATTCTAATGTGCATTAATATAATTACTTTGCACTCGGTGTGCAATAAATTGAAAATTCATGAGTGAAAGACATTAATACACTGTAATAAAACATTAATAAAGTAATAATACACAATGTTACACATTACACAATGTCTAACACATATGAAACTCATATTAGTACCTTTCCAAATATTTCAGCTAGCTCCATATTAATGCAGTTTATTTACGTATTTTACATGATAATTCGAGTTTAAATTGAAGTAGGTAAATCCCATTGCAAACACAGTTTATACTTATATTTCAATCAATCAATCAATCAATCAATCAATCATCGTTTATTGTTAACCTTTTCGAACAGTCATTTACAATTAAGCAGTTTTCATCGTAAGGGTAACAAGGGGCCCTGCAGGGATAAGTATCCCGCTTAATTAGGGTAACCTATTACCAGATAGTATAATCTAGAGGCAGTTGCGATTGTATCTAGTTCAAGATATCTCGATTGACTAAAGAACAGTTAAGGAAAATAGATAATTTGTTTATCATATTCAGTATTATCCATAAAAGCTTAACTAATAGCTTTACTAACAACTTAACTAATAAGATCGTTTTGCTTACTTATTAGGTGGGCGCGTAGCATCTTTTAAACATATACAGATTGGTCGTTTGGCATAATATTTCAGTGGTAATCTTTATTCCATACGGAAGAACCTATATAGTCTAGGCTTGGAATTTCAAAAAAGCTCTAGAAATCACTGTTAGAAGCAGATCATGTAACAATTTGCTACCGGGTGTTTTTAGACTAATTTGACCCTGCTGAAAACGAAAATCGCGGATAGCAACCTGGATTTTTAGCGGTTGCATGGGAAAACAAGATGGCGACCAAAACGGTGGCCAATAGCTTCAAACTGCTTTAAGTGACGTATTGCATGTGATGGAAACATAATTTTAGACTCTAAATGAACATTTTTGGGATAATCGAATGCGATGGAAATAAAGACACACATGTAGCACCGCCATAAAACCAAAATGGCGGACAAAATGGCGGCCAGTATCTTCAAAATTGCTATAAGTGAAGTCATGTGTGTGATAGAAACATGAACTCAGTGTCTAATCTAACATTTTCGGGGTCAAGGAATGCGATGGAACTAAAGACACATATGTAGCACTGTCAAGAAACAAAAACCAAGATGGCAGCCAAGATGGCGACCAATATCTTCAAATAGCTATAAGTGAAGTCATGTATGCAATGGAAACCTGATGTTAGAGTCTAAAATAACATTTTCGTGGTCAAGGAATGCAATGGAACTAAAGACACGTATGTAGCGTTACCAGGAAACAAACATTGCGGACAAATGGTGGCCAGTGTGATTTTAGAGTCTGAAGTAACATTTAAACTAAAACATTTTTTTTCAATTATAAATATTTTTATTAGTGAGGAACACCAATACAGAATACAGCAACAAAAGACGTTGAAACATCAGCAATACTCGATTCACTTCTTAATGCAAAGAAACATAGACATATATATATATAATTATATATATATAATCTATATATATATATATATATATATATATATATATATATATATATATATTCGTATAATTGATCTCAATTGCTGACATACCCGCAGCCATTTACACGAAGAGAAGAACTGTCTTAGAAAAGTTAATAAAATTAAAAATCAAATCAAATAAACAAACAATTAAAGAATTGATCGGTCATAGTCAGAAAGTGCGGCCATGCTCGAGTGTCATGAGTCACATGACAAAGTTACACAATCTGTTAATGATAGACTTCGTGGCAATGACACTGGAATTGTGCCAATTCAATGATCCCTTGATGCTCCTACATTTAACGATTTTGTACAAGAAGTGATCTTCAACCAAGAAAAGGAACACCGATAAAATTATATAGGAGATCGCGATATCATGCAGCGACTCATCACAACATATGCAGACGATCGTCTCGTGGATCTTGCAACATTACTGTTCCATGAACTTCTTTGAAACACATTGGCATTGGTGGATGGTAAGGCAGATTGAGAGCGGGGTGACAAAGCCTCATTTTTGCAGACATGCACTGAAAACGTAGCATGTCCACTCAGAATTTCTCTAACAGATGCATCACATTTAATTGTTGATGGACAAGCAATGGTATAAGCAATAGGGGAAACCTCCGAAATCGAAGACATTTGGTGACCTGGCAGATACCGTGGTTATGCTTGTGAAGAAACTTTCTTTTGGCTACAGGAGGGTCGATATTGTCTTTGATCGATACGGGGCATTGTCAGTGTAGAGTGTAACCAGAGAGAAACTCTGTAAGACATTACGTCCAATCCGTTGCTATATAGAATGTGGAAGTGTTCCATTGCCAAAAAATTGGTCGAATTTTCTTGCTATGTCTGAAAACAAGGCTGATCTAGCTGCATTCCTATCCATTTAGCTTTCAACAGTCACATATGGTGCATAGTTGTAGTTGAGTTGTTGCTGGTGGCTTCGTGGAAGAAGATAAGGCATTGTCTGTACCTCTTTCTCTCACCTTAAAACCTTCCTTTTCTCTCGGAGTACCTCGCACTGGGAGCGCTTCTGAAAGGTTTATGCTATGATAAGCTCTTTATAAATATTCAAATACAATACAATACAATACAATATAATTGTCTACTGTCGGGTCTGATGTGTCTAACTTGGCAGCAAACTTAACCGTTCTAGGAATATTAGTATTTTTATTGTTAGCATTATCACCGTCCGTGGCCGCTATTTTAACTAGACAACCGGAAGAAATTTTGATCAAGATGCGGTCCATACAGAACTGCCAAAATATCAAATATCCAGAACGTAAGAATTAATTACTGAAAGGAAAGACAAAGCTTACTGGTAAACCATCCGAGTGCCTTAGAAATGTCATATGAGTCCAAGTACTAAGGTCTCAAGTACGAGTACAAGTACTTGGGTCTCCAATAAAAGTTCAAGTACTTAAAAACTGTACTCAAGTTGCACTTGAGTACAAGTACAAGTATCAATACTACATCTCTGCATACAATAGTTCACAAAAGAAGTAAATCATCATGAAAATAATTACGTTTTTCCCTCCATGATATTGCCGATTTTAAGCAAATTCGCATATTTTCACATACTCCAACATTTTTTGGCCGGTGCCATGGCAAGGCTTAACCTTTATCATTTGGTCTGAAAATTGGTACAGTTTTACAAAGTGATAAATGGAATGTGAAAATCGCCAGGAACTTTTTTAAAATATATTATTTTTCTGGAGCACCCTAATACTAGTGTCAGTTCAGAGTCGATTATCTGCGATAAGATGGCATAGGAGCTGTGGGAGCAGAAAATATTTGTGTCGTCTGCAAATAAAATAAAAGAGAGAATGTCAGATACATTGGGTAGGTCGTTAATAAATAGGAAAAATAGTAGTGGGTCTAAGTTCGATCACTGTGGTGCTCCATTCCGTGCTTAACCGTTCTTAGTTCTGAAACGGCACCATTACAAGTAACATATTGGAATGGGCTGCCCTTGGAATTGCGCCTGCTTCCCAGAACGCTCTCTGACTTATTCTATATTAACCTGAAAACTGTTCTTTATGACCGTGCTGGAGCCGGGAGCACCTCTGAGTAGTTACCTTGAAGAGGGTGCTATATAAATCTCCTGAATGAATGAATGGAGTCATTGATTGCTTACACCAGAGTGCTGTTTGGCAGCTGGTTATATTAAAGAATATACTTACTTACTTACTTACTTATTTTCAAAGTAGCTAATAAACCAGTCTAATTGGACTCCTTTGATTCCATATGTGGATATTTTGTGGAGGAGAATATCGTAATTTACAGTAGGCTATCAAATGCTTTTGCCAAATCCAGGAATATGCCTATAGAGTACTAATTTTCTTCGAATGCATTTTATGTTTTATCGTGCATGGTAAGTAAGGGCAGCAGAGGGGAGTGTCCCGCCCGGAACCCATGTTGTGAAGAAAAGATGATGTTAGACTTTTCGATAAATGTGCTAAGCCTAACTGTACTTAACTTTTTCAAAAAAGTTTGAACAGAAAGGGAGAATAGCTTTTGATCTGAAATTTATAGGGTTGGCCATGTCACCTTTCTTATAAATGGGAATGACTTTGGCAATTTTTATGGCCTGCGGTAGCGTTCCCGTGCTTAATGAGCAGTTTATTATTTAAGCTTGTTGGGTTGCAATGATTGGGATATGTGAATTAGCAATGAGTGAGTCGATGTCATCGGCTCCTCTACTGTGCGTACAACTGACGTGTCCCTCTCCCTTGTTTTTTTTATTATGGAAGGGATGTGTCCAAGTTTTTTTAGATTGGTACTATTCTTTCTGCCTGTATTTTTAATGCTAAGCTTATACATTTATTTCTGTAAGTAACAAATTTCGATTTATTGACCAGGGTAGGGTTGTTAAATGTATTTCAAATAGAGTTGAGCCTTTCTTTTACTCGACTTTAACCCTCGGGCTACCAAGCTTTTTTGTGATATCGGCTACCAAAAGGGGTGGTTACCACCACCCCCTGGATTTCGTGTTTGGTTTCACATATGATACCTTGTAATATAGCAATTGATTCAGCATTCATTTCTGCACAGAATGGTATATTTAGTTGTGCATTATGTGAATGCACCTCCCTCGAAATTACATCACTTTTAACAACGGAACCCATTAATTAGTGATATTTTATATTGTTGCGTACATTTTGTACTTTTTTGGATAAACTAATATAAGATTATGTGTGTTTTGAAACTGATCTATGTATAAAAATACACACAATCATCCCTACACATGTTTATATAGTATAAATATACATCCATACATATATATCCATACATATATATCGGTTTACGTTGTAATTGTGTATTCAGCCATTTTCACACAGATTACGCATATATTATTATTTATTTTGATCACTTCCGGTATTCAAAAGACAAAAGATGTAGGTATGCAAATGAAGCCCTACATTCCCTCTAAGGAATGGTATCTTTGTTTCTCTTCCAGGAAGACAAATGAATACGCTATAGACAGACAACTAAGGGGGAGTGCTTCCATTCAGCCATTTTTTACGCATATTACGCGTATTATTATTTATATTGATCAATTCCGGTTTCATCAGACAAAGATGTAGGTATGCAAATGAAGCCCTACATTCCCTCTAAAGAATGGTATAATTGTTTCTCTTCTAGGAAGAATAGTCAATAAGCTATAGTCGAAGAACTAAGGGGGGTGGTATCCACCCCCTCTGGTACCTCGGGTATATCAGGTATAACTTTTGAATGGCGTGGGCTACCACCATGATGTTTACCTCAAAATGTGCGCCAATGAATCTGCTACAGCTACCTAAAATGCAAAAATTATATTCCATATGAAACAAAATTATGCATAAAAACGTAGGGGGTGGGTAACCACCCCCCTTTGTAGCCGGAGGGTTAAGTAAACCCCGTTGTCATCCATGGCTGTTTAAAACGCGGTCTACTATTTTCCAGTTTGATCGGGAATGCTCTGTTATATGCGTCTATGTAGTGCGTAATGAATAGATCATAAGCTCTGTTTACATCTCCATTGTAACTTGCTTCCGAAATTGGAATCCAGTTAATTGCAGGTATTAAACATTCTCTTCGTTTCCTCGTTAATCAGCCTACGTTCATTGGTTTGACAATTTCTGTATTTTTGGGCAGCAAAGTTAAAACTTGCAAAAACAGGTAAATGATCCTAAATATCTGAGGTTATGATTTTTGATTCAACAATTTCGGGCCAAGCATTCGAAACGATGTTGTCGATTAGAGTGGAAGAGTGGTCAGTTATTCGCGTAGGCCTTATTATAATTGGAAGAAGGTTATGCGCAATCATATTATTAAAGAAAGGATTAGTTCCAGAGTGGTTTTCTACTCTCAATAAGTCAATGTTAAAATCACCCATGACTATAACGTGTTTTTATGTAACTGCGATTTCTGACATTAGAGGGTCTATTTCGATGCAAAAATTTTCAAGGTTTGTGCCGGGGGCCTGTACACAGCTCCCACCAAACAGGAACCATTCCCCATTGTTAATGGAACTCGAGGTAATATGCATTCGTACGTTTTAGGTTGAGTACCGAGAGCTGTTATATTGTAATTTTTATAGGTGATATCTTTCTTTATCAGTAGACCGACCCCTACGATTATCGATTTTCTACACGAATATCTACAATTTTATCTCTAGTAGCCTACCTTTTAAAATATTGACCCTTCAAAAATTGGCAAGCACTACTGTATTATGATTCCAAGCTTTCCAGTTGGTCAATACCGGGTAGAGGCAGACCGTGGTCTAAAGGACGCTCGACACCAGACCGCTTGAAAATTAATTCTCTTGTATTTAGATAAATTAAATTTTATGTTAAGTTTATTTAGGGTGACCCACAGCTTAGTGTTGTCAAATTCCTCATGGAGTCCAATTCCAGCAGTTTTAGGATTTTGTAGACTTAAGTCATCAATCAATCAATATCAATACTTTATTGTTCACCATAACAGTTCAAACATAAAGGTAGACAGTCTTGTATATTCAGTGACAACGAGTAAACTCAAAAGAACCAAAGGTTCCGCTAACAGGGTCACCTAATACAAATAGTCATTAGGCAATCATACTTTCCAGTTCATCGTCTTATGCTAAACAAGTTGACTATTGATTGTAAGTTTTGTGTGTCCATGACAAGAAGTCCATAGTTATTCATTCAAGACAAACAAGAAACAAACAGAAACAAATCGCAGCATGCACTGTTGATGAGGACACACAGCACGCACATGTCCATAACAACTGAACTCAATACGACATAATTGAAACCATAAGCTAATTACTAGGCCTACTTCAGTACATAGATACACCTAAAAACTGCTTCTGGTATAGCTAGCGCAAAGCAAGTGTCCGTAATTATTCATTCAATACACATAAATAGGCAAGAGTGCACAAAATGCACCTGCAGTCCCAATAGCAATTGAAGCAACATTGAATGCAATTACATACGTAGCTTTGATACTAATTCCATGTAGACATAAAATACACCTTTAATCTGTTTTTAAACTCGTGTATTGTTGGGAGATAAGTGAGTTCAATCGGCAAGAAGTTCCAAAGCATCGGTCCATATATTCTAACACTGTGTTGCTTAATATTTGTACGCATGCTTTGTTGGTGGAACTTTTTATAAGAACGCGTTAGGTAGGGGAGAGTCTGCACCCTTGATCCGAATGTACCTTTGATCCTAATGGATTTTCTCCGTACTTACTCAATATCACCGAGCAGCGAGCAAAACTATTAAAACTTTAATTCGACGTCACTTCATGTGTCTCAGAGAGGATTTGAGCCATTGCTCTATTTTTATTGGAAAAGTTAGTTTTTGTAGGTAAAAAGCAATTTTTTCGCTGTTTTGATGAACCTCACAGTTTGGATATTTGTGTTAATTAAAGGATTAATTTTGCTGATATAGCTCCGAACATATTTTGTTTCAGTGTAGTACAAACAACCTTGCAGGGTTCTAGGTGATGCTTATAAAAAAAGTTATTATGCATATTGGAAAAATAGTAGGGTCCCTATGTGCATATGCACCCTTGATACTAGAATTTAACTATAAATTTGTCATATGCACTCTTGATCCTATGGGATCAACGGTGCATATGATAAATTTATAGATAATTTCTTTAAAATGTTAAAAAGTTAAGCTAAAGTTAAAAACTACAGTTAAAATACCAACAAAATGTAAGTTTTAGGCATACTTGTGCTTAGTTTTGAAATTGGAAAAAACACTCATGATGACGATCATGAAGGTCATGAAGATCTCTGTGTTCAGAATCTCGAGTAGGCCTATAAGTCATGTGACAGTACAGATGTTGTCTTTCAGGCAGTATAAGATCTAATATAGTTATTTTCTTTTTGTAACCAACATTAAAATATTACTGTTAATAACAAAACAGCTTTTTCTTGGATAAACCAGCACCAGGATCAAATGAGCAAACATAGGATCAATGGTGCATATAAGTGGGATCAAGGGTGCATACATACATGCACCCTTGTTCCCGTCTGAGTCACCTTCGTTTTTGGCACATAACATATTAAAAATGATGGAATAATAGAACATTGAATATAAAGTTAGATTGAAAATAAAATTGTCTATTAGAGACATTCTATTCAAATTCAAAATGTTAACACATTTTCATTAAAGGAGAAAAGTTACAAAATAGGATCAAGGGTGCATACTCTCTCCTAACCATGGACCTCAGAGTTTGTACGAAACCAATGACCAACGCCTACAGGTAATAGGTGCATATGGAACTCATACATAAATAGCCCCACTTGCAATTTGTTTATGCATTCAAAGGGCAATATATCCAAGTTCAGAAATACATTTTTAGTATGTGCTCTGAAGGGAGCCTTACAAATGATTCTCAAGGCGAGTTTCTGCAGAGTTGTCAGACTGGCTAACCGAGATCGATAGGTGGATGCCCACGTAAGATTGCAGTATGACAGATAGGAATATTTAAGCGAATAATATAGGTTTACAAGTATGTGACGAGGCAGGAAGTGCCGGATCCGAGAAATTATACCGATGTTTTTAGCTTTTTTAGAGATATCAGTTATATGTACTTTCCAGGATAAAGATTCATCCATATGCACCCCCATAAATTTAGCAGATGACACTCCCTGTTTGTCAATATTTTAAAGTCATGATAAAGAACTTCTTTAAGCTTCGAACAGAATAGGATGTAATTAGTTTTTTCAAGGTTTAGTGATAGCTTATTTGCTTTGAACCATTTATCCACCTTTTCCAATTCAGCGTTCAGCTTATCGACTAGTTCAGTAAGAGAGTTATTGGACATAAATACATTGGTGTCATAAGCAAACGTGATGAACTGGAGTAAAGGTGAAGTATTCGAGATATCATTAACATATATTAAAAAAGCAATGGGCCCAATATAGAGCCCTGCGACACGCCACATTTGATGTCTAGTTTATGCGATACTTGTCCATTATATAAGACTTCTGCCCTTTAGATAATCCCTGAGCCAGTCTAGACACATGCCCCTTACACCGTAGTGTTCCAGTTTTTTTAAAGTAAAATGGCATGATTAACGGTGTCGAATGCTTTTGATAGATCGAAGAAAACACCTGTGGAAAAAAGGTTATTATCTCTGGCTTCAGTGATCTTGTCACACATTTCCATAACAGCCATATATGTCAAATGTCCTTTACGAAAACCGTACTGACCGTTGTACAAGATATTCTTCATGATGACATATAACATTTATCTTCCATTATATGATTTTTCGAAACATTTTGAGAAGTACGGTAAACCAATATAAGCCTATAATTGCTTATCGCCATTTTTTAAAATTGGGATTATTTTGCAATTTTTAGACTCTCAGGGACGACCCCCGAAGCAATAGAACAATTTATTATTTCTGCTAAAGGAACCGAGATAGCGTCGATAGAAGATTTGGCAATTTTGGGGTCAATTTCATCCAGTCCCATACTGTGTGTTGTATGGAGCTCTTTAGCAATCAGTATTACCTCTGACGGCGATGTAAGTTCAATGCCTATAGAGGAGACCATAGGATTTTTTAAGTAATCCCGAAACGAGGTTTCAGTAGTAGGTATTTTCGCCGCTAATTTAGCTCCAATCTCAGTGAAAAATTAATTAAACCTGTTAGCTATAATATATTTATCTTTAATTTCAACACCGTCAATAAAGAAACTGTCTGGCATGGTAGTGGACCCTTACCGTGAAGATGTGTTTTAATTATTCGCCATGTTTTACTCAGGTCGTTTTCACAATCGATTATTTTACGAGCATAAAATTGTCGCTCCGCCTACTTGCAGATATTTCAGCATATTTACACAGGAGCTAGTCGCCACATAGGGTGCAGAGAGCCGCAATGAATATTATAAACAGAACTGGTCCCAGCCCAGACCCTTTTACAATACTTTGTGTAATCGATAACCAGTTGGATAATTTCCCATCTAATTTCACAGACTGCGTTCGACCGCTTAAGAAAGTTGCCATCCAGAATACAGTGTATTTAAAAAGTTCCTAAAAATACTGCTCACCGGCGATTTTCCCATTCCATTTATAACTTTGTATAACTGTACCAATTTTCACATCAATTGAAAAAGGTTAAGCCTTGTCCCCGGCACAAAAATGTTAGAATATATAAAAATATGGGAATTAATTTTGCTTAAAATCGGCAATATCATGGAGGAAAATCCTAATTATTTTCATAATGATTTACTTCTTTTGTGAACTATTGTACGCAACTTGAGTGCAGTCTGTAAGTACTTGAGACCTAAGTACTTGTACTCGTACTTGAGACCTAGGTACTTGGACACAAATGACATTTCTAAGGCACTCGGATACTTTACCAGTAAGCTTTGTCTTTCCTATAAGTAATTAATTCTTACGTTCTGGATATTGGATATTTTGGCAGTTCTGTATGGACCGCATCTTGATCAGAATTTCTTCCGGTTGTCTTGCTAAAATAGCGGCCACGGACGGTGATAATGCTAACAATAAAAATACTAATATTGCTAGAGCGGTTAAGTTTGGTTATGATAATTTCACTCTCAAGGGAAATGCTACTTCTGCAAGTTTTGTAGTGAGAAAACTATCATTGAAGAAATACTTATTCACCGAAATAATGCACAACATCAAACTTTGTTAAACACTTGCAAAGACTCCATACGCAGAGGTTAGCGGTGACTAACAAATCATTTGAACTCTATCGAGTAATGTAAATGTAATTCGTCGAACTTTCTCAGCACCATATAAACGCATCTCAAACGTCACCATACTGAGGAAGTATGCGCGATACAGGATTACAGGACTTTTCGGCGGGATCGACTAAATCGACGTGGCGGTGGAGTTGCGATTTATATAAAATCTAACATTGCAGCTTCTACGTGCACCATCTCCGACGATCCAAGAGTTATCGAACTGCTGTGGGTTAGAGCTGAGTCATCAACCGGAGTCGTTCTGGTTGGAGCTTTATATCATCCTCCGAAGCCCATCTACGAAACGGGAATGCTGATAGACTTCATTGAGCGATCGATCGAGGAGCTACTCAGCCTGAACTCGGGAGCCACAGTGATTCTGGGTGGCGACTTCAACCAACTCAATGTTGGTGAACTTACAATACGAACTGGTCTCACACCCCTCGTTAATGTCCCGACCAGAGGGGGCAACATTCTTGATATGATCATGTCATCGACTCCGGGGCATTATAACATCAAAGTCGTTACATCCACAGTCATAACTGATCATAAAGCAATAGTCGCCACCACTGAAAGGGGAGTTCAGGACCGATCAAAGCGCTCAGTGAAGAGGTGGTTCAGACGCCGAACTCCCAACCAACATGCTACAATTCTTCAGCGACTTCAAACCTATGAAGATACTAACCTGCTATCGATATTGGACCCACAGGAGGCCTGGGATGGCTTTTACCAGCAGATGACCCTGTGGTTGGACGAGTTCTACCCACTCAGAGCCGTAACAGTCACAACGAAAGACCCAGCGTTCGTTACTCCAGAAATCAAACATCTTCTTCGGCGCAAGAACAGGCTGATGCGGTCGAACAGGGTGGAGGAGGCGTCGGCGATTGCGGAGAGAATCGGCAAGGCCATCGCAAAGGCTAATAGACGGGAGCTCAGTGATCTCGATCCTCGCCAAGGGACACAGAATTTGTGGCGTAAAGTCAACAAATTGATACACAAGCCCCGCGAGCAGGACCAATCAAGCCCGGTCACAGCCGAGGATTTAAACTCCCACTACGCTGCCATTTCAACGGATGCCGCCTACGTCACACCCCTCTGAGAAAAACTGCACGACCAGATGCTCCGATTCTATCTGAAATGACCGTCTTTACCATGCTGGATCGCCTTCGAACAACCGCTGAGGGAGAGGATCGTCTGCCAGCCTGGTTTCTTCGCCTCCTTGCTCCGGTCATTTCACATGTCTTGACGCATCTTATCAACAGATCGCTCCTGTTTTCCCATGTACCTACCCAGTGGAAAACCGCACTTATCCATCCTATCCCAAAGGTCACCACACCTACTGTTCCGGCCGACTTCCGTCCTATCTCCGTCGTGCCAATACTGTCTAGGATGGTTGAGAAAATAATAGTCCACCATTTCCTTTATCCGGCATTCAGTGATCCTCAGATAACGGCTAATCTTAGCGATCAATTTGCATTCAGGCCTACAGGGTCCACAACCGCCGCCATAATTGCTCTGCTACAGCAAATCTCTACAATGCTGACAATAAATGACTTCGTAGTGGTCATATCGATGGACTTCTCCAAAGCCTTCGATATGGTCCGCCATAGCACCCTGATGTCCAAACTGGGCTCCTTGGATATTCCGGATGAAATTTACAACTGGTTGACAAATTACTTTCATAAAAGAGACCATATTACCAAACATTCTGGCATCCTATCGGCAGCCGCTGAAATCAATGCCAGCGTCGTACAAGGCTCCGGGATAGGCCCGGGGTCTTACATCCTTGAAGCCTCGGATCTTCATCCGCTTCATGACTTTAACGTCATGTTAAAATATGCTGACGATACATATCTCATCGTCGGCTCAAATAACATATCAACAGCCACAGCAGAACTCGACCACGTCTCAATCTGGGCTAAAGAAAATAACCTCTGCCTCAACTCATCTGAAACGAGAGAAATGATCGTCTTCAAGAGGGGAAGGAGCCGCATACCCCTTCCTCCGCGGATAGTTCCTTGAGCAGAACGAGTCGACTCCATCCGGGTGTTGGGCGTGACCATCAGCTCAGAACTCAGTATGACTCCGCATCTCACCGAGGTAGTTTCGTCCTGCGCCTCGTCAATGTATGCTCTTCGCGTCCTGAGATCACATGGTCTCCCACCATCAGCCATTCAACAGGTCGCAAGAATGACAACAGTTGCAACGTTGATGTATGCATCGCCGGCCTGGTGGGGATATACCCAGGCCTCTGACCGTGCTAGGATGGAACAACTGGTGAACAAGCTTAAGCGATGCGGGTTTCTCCCCACCACTGCTCCAACTGTCCAGCAAATGGCAGCCCAGGCCGATGATTCTCTCTTCAGGGCCGTCATTACAAATGAAAGCCATGTTCTTAGAAGCTTTCTACCAGAGTCCCGGAGTCACAGCTATAATCTACGAACTCGAGTCCACGGTTACAAACTGCCTCCAAAGGACGATAGGAATTTTATTCCCAGAATGCTGTATAAGAACATATACTGACAGTATTGTGAAGCCCACAATATTAGGCCACGCGGGCTAAGCGCCTCAGAATATGCCGCATAATGCACTATTGCTTGTTGAAGTTGCGGCTGTGTCAACTTTATTTTTCTTGAAATAAACGAATATGTGATGATGATGATGATGACCATACGAAGGCCGCGAGAGGGAAACCAGCTTATTCACTGAAATAATGCATATTATGAATTGTATTATAGGACTTCTAGCAATAAACCACTGAACCTATGGCTTATACATGGAATTCATGTGTGAATTGTTCTCAGCCTGGCTCACTTGTGAAAATTGTGAGTTTTTTATGTTCCTCTGTGTTCTATGTTCCTCTCGAAAACGTCTCCCACTGCGTGTTCGAGATGGTACATATAGCTCTGAAACATTGTCATCTGTATCAAAAAGCGCTTATTAAGGCCACTTAGGTCTACCTGTAATATGCAGAATCACTTTTCCGTCTTACGTAAAACGTTAGTTAAGGCATTTTCTTTGTGTTGCTCCAATATTCAAAAACTGCCTACAACTAGTATGCTCTTATTTAATGTTTGCAGATTTGATTATCTGTCTTACGTGAATGAGACACATGCTTTGTTGGGGACTACATCAAGTTTCCTTTGACAGCGCTGGAGCAGGTGCTACAAAACGTTTCATTTTTGGCACGACGATCACAGATACTGTTGCAGCAAATCGAAACTGCAGACCTCATGCATCAAAAAAGTCTAAGCTATTTGGTCACTATTGTACACGATCTTCTGTGAAACCGAGCACCTTATCATAGAGGTCCTGAGTGACCGAGTGGGTTGGTAGCCCGCTCGCCACGCCGGCGGCCCGGGTTCGATTCCCGGTCGGTCGGTTTATCAGAGAATAATTTCTCGGATCTTTACTGCGGGTGGCTCGGTCGCAATAGTAAACGTGGAGTACAATACAATACAATACAACACAATACAACTGGGGGCGCGGTGGTGTAGGGGATAAGTTCGGTGCCTTGCAGCTGGAGGGGTTGCGGGTTCGAATCCACCCCAAAGTCGCCGCGTAGGGACCCTGGGCAAGTCCTTCACTCCTGCAATTGCTCATGCGCTTCGGCGTGAAACTCCGATTCAGCGTCCGCGCAGTAGTCGGGAGCGGCTCTGAGTAGAAATCTGGTAGTAGCGCTATAACAAGTGTTCAAATACAATACAATCACAAGTGACAACCTTGGTTGAATATCAGAGGCCATGATGACTTTGATGAAATTGATTGGTTGGACATTAGGAATGCAGCAAAACAGTTCTTGACAAACCAGCGTTTAGAGTTGTGAGTGTGTCTCTTCATCTAGCGCTCCGGTTGACAGTGTTTTTAGTTTAATATTAAACAATATTAAACAGTTTCAAAACGAACTGAACAAGATCT
>JACEVL010002496.1:0-18445 GCA_020284085.1 Aporrectodea caliginosa
TAGAAGGGACCAGGTCCAAACCCAAACACGGAAACTACGATATTCTGGACACATCATGAGGCAAACGCAAGACAGCATCAAGATCAGCGGGACAACGGGTCTCGCGGAGGGCGACCGAGGACGAGGCAGGCCGAGAATGTCATGGAATGACAAGTGACAACGTCCTGAAATGGACCTGGCTGGCGGATACCAGGATCCTAATGAACGCAGCACGCGACAAGGGACCCTGGACAGCGAGGGTCGATCATGTAGGCAACCGACGCCAAGTGACGATGGACATGTGGCATGACATGACAGTAGGGTTGCCACCCGTCCCGACTTTGTCGGGACAGTCCCGATTTTCGAGGCAAATGTCCCGTGTCCCGATTTTGACCTAGTCGGGACAGCTAAATGTCCCGACTTTCAGATGTGTGACCAAATAAAAAAATGTTTGTGACCAGTTTTTTTTTTTAGCGTGCAGTTCTACACAATGTGCAGTTGGAAATCAATTTGTGCAACTGTAAAAGCAATTTTGTGCGGTGAAAAATTGAGGAAAAGTGTCGTTACTACCCCGGCCCACGGTCGTGGACTTTTTCCGTGCCCCCGGTCGTCAACTTTTTCCGTGACTACCCCCCGGTCGTCAAGTTTTTGCGTGATCGTGACTACCCCCCCCGTTGTCAAGTTTTTCCGTGACCACCCCCTCCCCACGGTCGTCAAGGTTTTGCGTGACTACCCCCCGGTCGTCAAGTTTTTCCGTGACTACCCCCGGTCGTCAACTTTTATGCAGTTCTAAAAATTCCTTATCAAAAAGTTAAAGTTGTGTCCCGACTTCCTAGTTCGAAAAGGTGGCAACCCTACATGACAGTAATAACAATAATAGGCTAAAAATCATAATGATGATTACGACGACGACGACAACATCAACAACGACAATAATAATTGTAATTACTAGGGCTGGTACTGATTAACATAATTTTAATCGATTAATCTCTTAAATTTAATCGCGATTAATCGATTAAATTCGATTAATTTGGTCCATGTTACATAAAGCGTGAAAAACTGTTTAGACTGTATACACTGCAAAATCCTTCTATCATTCGACATGCTACAGTTCAAAATGTCAAACTGAGAAATGTAGTCAATAGTAACTAACTTCTGTCTAAAAAAATCTTCCATAATTTCGCCATCGATCTTCGACTTCGCCATCAGCATTTACCTTGAATGCAAAATGATCGATTAATTTTCCACTCAAATGTTTCACATTATTACTGTTCGCCATACGGTATTGTTTATTCCGGAAATAGTTCGGTTGATGTCATAAATAAGCAAAAAAAATTAATCGAACAAGCCGAAATTAATCGATTAAAACTTTTAACGATTAATCGATTAATTAATCATTAAAATCCGCAGCCCTAGTAATTACTATTATTATTATTATTATTATTACTACTATTATTATTATTATTATTATTATTATTATTATTATTATTATTATTATTATTATTATTATTATTATTATAAGACAAATTTATTTCTTTATAAAAATTTCTTTATATTATTATTTATTATTATTATTATTATTATTATTATTATTATTATTATTATTATTATTATTAGGTGAAGAAAGAGGTGAAGAACGAGGAAGTGACGAAGGAGGTGGAGATAGCACAAGAGGTAGAGGAAGAGGTGGAGGAAGATGGGGAGGAGGAAACAGAGGTAGAGAAAAGAGATGGAGGAAGAAAAAGAGGTGGAGAAAGAAAAACAGGTAGAGGAAGAGGTGGAGGAAGATGGGGAGGAGGAAAAAGAGGTGGAGGAAGATGTGGAGGAAGAAAACGAGGTAGAGGAAGATGTGGAGGAAGATGTGGTGGAGGAAAAAGAGGTAGAGAAAGATGTGGTGGAGGGAAAAGAGGTAGAGAAAGAGGTTGAGGAAGATGTGGTGGAGGAAAAAGAGGTAGAGAAAGAGGTGGAGGAAGATGTGGAGGAAGAAAAAGAGGTAGAGAAAGAGGTTGAGGAAGATGTGAGGAAGAAAAAGAGGTAGAGAAAGAGGTGGAGGAAGATGTGGAGGAAGAAAAAGAGGTAGAGAAAGAGGTGGAGGAAGATGTGGAGGAAGAAAAAGAGTAGAAAAGAGGTAGAGAAAGAGGTAGAGAAAGAGGTGGAGGAAGATGTGGTGGAGGAAAAAGAGGTAGGAAGAAAAGAGGTGGAGGAAGTGGAGGAAGATGGAAGAGGAGGAAAAGAGGTAGAGGAAGAGGTGGAGGAAGAAAAAGAGGTAGAGGAAGAGGTGGAGGAAGATGGGGAGGAAGAAAAAGAGGAGGGAGAAAGAGGTGGAGGAAGATGTGGAGGAAGAAAAAGAGGTAGAGAAAGAGGTGGAGGAAGATGTGGTGGAGGAAAAAGAGGTAGAGAAAGAGGTGGAGGAAGATGTGGAGGAAGATGGGGAGGAGGAAAAAGAGGTAGAGGAAGAGGTGGAGGAAGAAAAAGAGGTAGAGGAAGAGGTGGAGGAAGATGGGGAGGAAGATGGGGAGGAGGAAAAAGAGGTAGAGGAAGAGGTGGAGGAAGAAAAAGAGGTAGAGGAAGAGGTGGAGGAAGATGTGGAGGAAGAAAAAGAGGTAGAGGAAGAGGAGAGGAGGAAGATGGGGAGGAAGATGGGAAGAGGTAGAGAAAGAGGTGGAGGAAGATGTGGAGGAAGATAGAGGGAGAGAAAGAGGTGGAGGAAAAAGAGGTAGAGGAAGAGGTGGAGGAAGAAAAAGAGGTAGAGGAAGAGGTGGAGGAAGATGGGGGAGGAGGAAAAAGAGGTAGAGGAAGAGGTGGAGGAAGAAAAAGAGGTAGAGGAAGAGGTGGAGGAAGATGTGGAGGAAGATGGGGAGGAGGAAAAAGAGGTAGAGGAAGAGGTGGAGGAAGAAAAAGAGGTAGAGGAAGAGGTGGAGGAAGATGGGGAGCAGGAAAAAGAGGTAGAGGAAGAGGTGGAGGAAGAAAAGAGGTAGAGGAAGAGGTGGAGGTAGAGGAAGAGGTGGAGGAAGATGTGGAGGAAGAAAAAGAGGTAGAGAAAGAGGTGGAGGAAGATGTGGAGGAAGAAAAAGAGGTAGAGAAAGAGGTGGAGGAAGAGGTGGAGGAAGAGGTGGTGTAATTCTTTTTATTTTGACGACCCTTTTAGTTGCCGAATACTCAAAAAGATTTCCATGTCCCTAAAATTTCTGCCTCTTCCTTAGGAAAAAAATCCCATCAACTAATCGATGGGATAATTGAGTCCCAAATTTAGATTGTATTTGACAAATTCTCTTTTCCAGAATTGCAGAACCATAATTATGCCCTATTCCAGTCCTAAAATGGTCTATAATTGTTTTTGAAGAGGCAATTAAGGTTCAGCTGAGGATCTGCGACCATCTGACTCATTTGTAGACTGTGGAACAAATACTTTGCATTGCGTATATTTTATGTTACCCAGACGCTTCTTATAAGCGCTTACATTATATGTCTCCTTTGAAGCGAAAGCCTCTCTCAGTGTAGGCTACAGGTCCTCGTCTTTGATGACAGCCATTAAGCGCCTATTGATGATATAAATCTTCGCAGAAATGGATCGAATCCAAGCGAATTCCTGTTGCACGTGGGCCATGTAGATGTTTATATCTATGCTTGGACCTGTGCTTCAAATTCCGCAGAAGAATTTCATTTCCGAAGGGTTGCACAGGGTTTCGATAAAAAGTACCCGTTTTATTGCATTCCAAATTTAATAGTTGCGTTTAAATTTATTGCATTCCAAATTTAGGCCTAATGGTTCACACGTAGGCCTAGGCCTACTAATGTAATTTGTCATCATTCGTATCCATCAGATCGGCGTCATCAAAACGAAGGTGTCCTAAATTGCTACGTTAGGCTTATAGAACAACACTGTGTTGCAATAAATTGTTTCATTGGGCTTACTTCTGATAGCCAATCGTTTTTGCTCAGTGCAAGCTTGTAAGTTGGGTGTCTGATTTTGTTGTCAAGTTTAGGCCAATGCAAGCTGTGTATATATTTGACAGAATTGCTGTTTCTTCTGTTTTCAGATATCATTAGCAGCGAAGTTATTGACATTTCCAAGGCCGAGAAATCTCCAAACGGTAAGTAGGCCTATACGAGAAAAAGGAAAGCAAGGAAGCAAACACAAGCATAGCAATTGAATAAATAAATAACAAAAAGTAGATGATCGACAATTGGTAGGCCTATACGCCCACCAGACCTTCATCGTTCTTCTTTAGTGTCGGTTTAGGCCTCTTAAACATATAGCCAGCACTTTCAATTCCATCTATAGTGTACCTTCGAAACCGACACACTCTTGTCTAACTAATTGTCATGTCTTGTCTTGTTTGTGATGTTCGCCTGTGAATACACTAAAGTTAAAATAAGGATGGTCAGATATAGGCCTAATGTTAGGATAATGCATATAATTATAGGCCTATCGTAATGCCAAGCATCATTCGATATACGTCTTTTCAATACGACCCAATCGTGATCCTTTGTGTGGTTAAAAGATGTTTAGATGGTTTTCAGCATCTTGAGTCCATAATAATTCATTTATTCAATCAGATCATTAACACAGGCTCACAGCGCCTCTTCAAGAGAACCTAACTATAAGCTTACTCAGAGGCACTTCCATTCCGAACTATTCGATTGATGTACTTGGTTTGTTTTAGC
Organism: Aporrectodea caliginosa; assembly: GCA_020284085.1. Classification (NCBI taxonomy): domain Eukaryota; kingdom Metazoa; phylum Annelida; class Clitellata; order Crassiclitellata; family Lumbricidae; genus Aporrectodea; species Aporrectodea caliginosa. The sequence continues at coordinate 4,648 of JACEVL010002496.1, forward strand.
CGTTCTGGTGGCTGTCCTATGCGTTATGGTTATTCTCATCATACTCCTAGCTACTCTGATTACGATGCTGATCTATAAGAGGTAAGCATTGCACGCTGTTGTAAATGTAGGCTAAACATATATGTGACCGATCATGATTTGCGAAGGCCTTCCTTAAAACACAGCTGTTAAGTTTACAGAGACCTCGACAGAACTAGTCTAATCGTAATCTCCAAATTTCTGAAGCGCTGCTCTGAAGCTAAGCGCAGGGCACCAGCTTATGCACGAGCGCTGCGTCGTATCACTGGAGCCGTCCAGAGATCGATGTCCAGTGGAGGTCAGAGTCCGGATACCAGAGAGACCACAGAGAGGAGGCACTGTACAGTAGTCTGGTTGCTAAGACGAGTTTATTCACCGAATAGAATTGACCTTACCTCTCCTTCCTCCTCCTCCTCCTCCTCCTCCTCCTCCTCCTCTTTCTCCTCCTCGTCGTCGTCGTCGTTGTAATCCTCTTATCAACATGACCATCTTAATAATTTGTGAACTGCTTTTCTTCAGCACCAAAACACTTTAGCTGAGGTCGCTCATTCACATGGGATCTATATGAATCGACAATGCGATTCATGTCCAGATCTGAAATGCTCTCTCTAGACGCAGTCTCTATTAAATTAGACGCGAAGAAAGTCCCCAATAGACGTTGGTCAATGCGTTTTATTAAATTATGCACAGTCTACCGTGTGACATGGTATCCAATTGGTTTAAGAACACGCCTTAGGCTATCAATCATAGTTCAGGTTCGAGACTTCCCTGGGAAGGTGCATAACGATTTTGTTCAAGATGTTCATACTCAACTGCCTCTGTCACCAATTAGTAGAATTTGGTAGGCCTACTGGTTTTAGCCGGGGTCAAAGGTTTTTATTCGACTACAAGGACTCTCGAAAATGTGTGAGGATAGCATATAGCTGATATCTGGTTTATCGCTAGATGGCCGACGTAGTAGTTTGCAGCTGTTTGCTCCAGCGTAATGCGCTAAATGTAAAATAATGTAGGGGGGCCTAACCTACTCGTTTCGCTGTAGCGACCGTATGACCGTGACCCTGTTGATCTAGTGAGATCCTTCATTACCGCTGCCAGTTTGAATGGGTGCCACTTCTGTTAGGTCCACATGCATGAACTAGTGCGAGATTCTCCTAAGTAATTAAGAGTGTAAGACATAATTGGTAGTCCTATGCGAACCGGTATCCTCAGTCACAGAGGCGTGACGTATGATCTAACTAATGTAGCTAAGCTAACAGGACCAGTAGGTCTATTTTGTCATGCTTACATAGCAGTGCCCAAGCCCCACGTTTTCCGTATTGGTAGCATGTCCTTCGTAGCACGTCTTCCGGTTTTAGGGACCTCACGGACCTCGAATGTCTAGACGGATACCTTATGCATTTTGGTAACAGTTTCATTCATCCCGGAAATGTATATAGCGCCTCTTCAAGAAGCCTGCTCAGAAGCTACAGAGGGTTCTATATTAGATTATAGGTTATACATAGAAGCAAGAGATTACTTATGATATAGACTTTGGACATTTCAATTGTCGCAGGTATCGTCGCCTACATCCGCCACCGTTCACCGTCGATCGTAGTCCTAAAACGAAATCAAAGAAATCCGAAGGCAGTCTGACGTACAACGACCCCACGGCCGCCGATGACTCTACGTACACATCGACGATAGGAAAGAACCAGAGATACGGACGCCATGACGAAACCCATCGACACCACCAGCAGCAGCATCGCCACTTATACGACTCTCCAATCGCCGAACCACTGGGAAAGGGCAGAGACGGCGGGTCACAGTACGAGAGGGTAGAGACCTGTCACACGATCGCCCAGTTCGCACACATCTGGAACACGCCGCTTCCAAAAATACCGGCACACCAGTAGTAGCTATTGACCAATAGTAGGGGCCTGATCGTGAACTGCATTTCTTCAGCGCCCAAAGGGCCAAGTCGAGGAACCATCCCAGTGGCGTAGCTATACTTAGGTATTTGGCGCCCGGTTCGAGTAATGGCAAGCGTCTCCCATGAAGCCGAGAACTGAAACTGAAAATCGGCTTGGCCATGAGCCTACAGTTTGTAAAGCCTTCATCGTCAACCTGGACAACCACTTCATTCTCCGTGGGAATTAAAGCCGTGCTAACATCTACATTAGGACCTTCATAACTTACGTGTGCAGAAAATTGTGTTAGGCTACTTCTCACAACCGTCATGATCACCTTTAATTACTGGCTGATGAAACTGCTCTGGCGTGCAAGATTCATTGTCTTTTGCATTTGAAAAAGTTCAGGAATCAATTCCTCTAAAATGCTGACTAGACATATTAAGTTATAAACTGCATAGAACTTGCTGCAGCTGTTGCTCGTTTCTCTTGCAATTTCCTAAACTGAGTTTCTGTCGATTTATTTTCTATAAAGGCAAAGGCAAGCGATAGGCAAACAGTTATGAAGAGCAAATACAAATAAAACTGTAATTTTGAATTATGAAAAGACAACTTACAGGTATTTAACGGTTTTATGACGCAGTGCCAGAGTTTAATTTTATACGCTGACACTGCCTGCGTCTATAAGACTTAACTTATATTACTCCCTGGTATGCCCATACTTAACCTACTGCAACATGATATGGGCATCAACATATGAATCTAGGCTGTCTAAGCTAGTTGTGCTTCAGAAAAGGGCAGTACGTATTATCGCGGGAATTCGTAGGAGAGAACACACTGGCCCTCACTACTATAAATATAAGCTTCTTAACATTAACCAGATTAAGTGTCTTCAAATAGGTGAGTTTATTTATCGCCTAAAAATGGATTACTCCCTCAAGTATTCAGCAACTACCTTGAATTGGGCTCTGACATTCACACTCATTACACAAGAAACGCTAAGGCATACCGTTCTGTTAGAACCCACTCCAACATTCGTCGCTTCATCAAAAAGTCATCTGGTACTTCAGTTTGGAACTCTATTCCTACTGAAATTCGCAATGCATGCAATCTCCACATATTTAAAAAGGGTATCGCTCTTTCTTGCTTTCGTAATTAGAACTCATCAAAACTTCACTGACTCTCACTTAAACCTTAGAATCGCTCACTATGAGTGCAGTGGCGTCTACCAATGGGGGGGTTTGGAGACCGATCTCCATCGAACTTCAAAAGTGGGGGTTTGACCGATTTTGGCCGAAAGTGGGGGTTTCATTTTTTCATGATATATCTTTTCTCCTGTATGATTGTGATAATATTAACCCACATTAAACCATTATCGTGGGATCGAAATTCTCTTATGTTTCCATAACAGTAGCAAACGGCTTGTACAACAGAACACTTACTGCACAGCCTGCACTGCCATGGGGTGGGGTTGGGTTGGAGACCCCGTTATATCAAGGCACGGACCCCTGGTATACCAGGCGTCCGTGTATCAAGGCAGCTGTACCCTTACGAGTCTACAGCCAACGACTTACGCGATATACCGGCCAAACATGGGGGTGAGAACCCTGGGCCTGACGTTGCTTCGCTAATGACACGGCGGCCCAGACTGGCACAGTTCTCCGGTGCATTGAGCCTGCAACCTGCATCATGTGTGTCATCGCTTAGGCCGTTATCTGGCTCAACTTTCTAAATGGCCCATCTCTAGCCCTCCCTGACCTGTCCAGTCAGTGTGTGGCGGACATTTCAAATGAAAATATATGCCTAGGAGTAATAATTATAGCCTACGTTGGACTCACGAATTTATGAACGCGTTGCGAGTTGATTCATTTAGCCTACTTTATTTCTTCTGACTTCTAAGTGAGTATTTTTTATGAAATGATACACAATGATATACAGGGACGAGGTGGTGTAGCGGTATGTTCTCTGCCTTGTAACCGGAAGGTCGCAGGTTGAATCTACCTCAAGCAAGTTGAAGCAACTGTGTAGCGACCCTGGACAAGTTGCTCACCCTTAATAATTATTGTCTGTGAGGAAGCAGGAAGGCAACGGGAAACCACCTTAATCGTATTATCCCCCGGGCGGCATAAAAAAACAATGGATCTGCCTTCTGGTAGAGAATTCAGCAGCATCATCATCGTCATCATCAAATGAAAAGTCCTATTCTTATAGCAGTATAGCCACATTGCAAATAGCTGATAACATTTCTATAGATTGTGCGCAAATCATGGCCAGTGTCCTTACCAGGCACCATCGTCTGTGTAGCTATATAGATGGTGCATTAAAGACTTTAAACACTTAAAGTCATTCTAACTAACTAACTAACTATATCCTATATATATTACATATAATTATATTATATATTATATATCCTTCACAAAAGCAATGCATCCCTACTCTAGGCCCTACTCTTGCCTAAAGCTATTTAAAGACGGTAGAGTAGGTTGCATTGCTTTGAAAGTGAAGGATATATAATATATATATATATATATATATATATATATCATATATATATATATATAAAATATATATACACTGAAATTAAATTAAAGTGTCTACATAGTAATATTTAAAATAATTTTTAGTAAAAATTTTAATTTACTAAATTAGTTTTAATAGCTGAAAAAGGTCCCGGAACGCCGCTCCGGACCGTTCCGGATGAAAAAAGCACTGCACCGAAATGTGTGTTTCAGATGCCAAATTTTTGTGGGCCAAGTGGGGGGGTTGGTTCTCCATTGACTACTGGGGGTTTTAGACGCCACTGTATGAGTGCAATACCGCGCTTTAGTTAAGTCTGTAGTCAAGATTGTAGTTAAGTTTTACACATGTCAATGTAACGCTCCCAGTCAATTCTGGATTCATGGATTACCTTTGTTCGTGTTATTTATACCGTGGCTGTTTTTTTTCCAATATGTATCTTTATTCAATTCCATCTTTCGATTGTTTTGGTAATTTTTGTACTTAGAGTGTCCCTCCTAGAGGGATTGCGATCCCTGTTGGGCTTCCCCTTTGTAACCAAAGTGTTTTCCTCATTAGTATATTATTGTGTGAAAATTGGTTGCAATAAAAAATACTTGATGTGACTTGCCATAGATATATCGATAACGTGCCCTAAGGCCACCATCAGCTTTACGGAAAGGTCTTAGGGCGACTAAATAGAGCCTCATGTATACTGGAAATCTGATCTTTTTGGCCTGAAAACTACTACCACAAGTGTAAATTTGGTTGTTGAACGATAGATTTCTTCTACGTAAATCCAAAGGTAGCGTGCAATGCTTAATGTATGATGTATCAAACTGCACGACAGACAGAAAACAAAGTGAGAGAACAGTGACGTAACAAACAGAAGAAAAGACAGTGAAGAGAGCAGTGACGTAACAAACAGAAGAAAAGACAGTGAAGAGAGCAGTGACGTAACAAACAGAAGAAAAGACAGTGGAGAGAATCGTGACGTAGCAAACAGAAGAAAAGACAGTGGAGAGAATCGTGACGTAGCAAACAGAAGAAAAGACAGTGGAGAGAATCGTGACGTAGCAAACAGAAGAAAAGACAGTGTAGAGAGCAGTGACGTAACAAACAGAAGAAAAGACAGTGTAGAGAGCAGTGACGTAACAAACAGAAGAAAAGACAGTGTAGAGAGCAGTGACGTAACAAACAGAAGAAAAGACAGTGTAGAGAGCAGTGACGTAACAAACAGAAGAAAAGACAGTGTAGAGAGCAGTGACGTAACAAACAGAAGAAACGACAGTGGAGAGAGAAGTGACGTAACAAACAGAAGAAAATACAGAGGTCGTTGGAAAATACAGTGGAGAGAGCAGTGACGTAACAAACAGAAGAAAAGAAAGCGGAGAGAGCAGTGACGTAACAAACAGAAGAAAAGACAGTGGAGAGAGCAGTGACGTAACAAACAGAAGAAAAGAAAGCGGAGAGAGCAGTGACGTAACAAACAGAAGAAAAGACAGTGTAGAGAACAGTGACGTAACAAACAGAAGAAACGACAGTGGAGAGAGAAGTGACGTAACAAACAGAAGAAAATACAGAGGTCGTTGGAAAATACAGTGGAGAGAGCAGTGACGTAACAAACAGAAGAAAAGAAAGCGGAGAGAGCAGTGACGTAACAAACAGAAGAAAAGACAGTGGAGAGAGCAGTGACGTAACAAACAGAAGAAAAGACAGTGGAGAGAGCAGTGACGTAACAAACAGAAGAAAAGAAAGCGGAGAGAGCAGTGACGTAACAAACAGAAGAAAAGACAGTGTAGAGAACAGTGACGTAACAAACAGAAGAAAAGACAGTGTAGAGAGCAGTGACGAAACAAACACAAGAAATGAGCGGAGAGAGTAGTGACGTAACAGAATGAAAAAATGGAGAGAGCAGTGACGTAATAATCAGAAGAATCGTAATCGTAATCTCCAAACTTCTAAAGCGCCACTGGGAAGCCAAGCGCATATGGCACCAGCTTATTCACGAGCGCTGCGTCTAGTCAGAAGGGTTGTCCAAAAGAGTAGTCCTAGGGAGGTCAGAGTCCGGTTTCCAGAGGATCAGAGGGGTCAGAGTAGCTGCTAAGGTGGGTGTCGTTTAGGTCGAGAGTTTGAAGGTACAGGATCAGTTGAGTCGGGGTAAGAGTTCTTGTAGAGGAGAGACTTTAGTTTCGAGTGGAAAGCCTTGGCGGTGATGGATAGAGGAGCCTGATGCGGATGATGATGGGTGATTGGAGATGATGGTTGAGGAACCGAAAAAGCAGTGACGTAATAAACAGAAGAAAAGCCAGCGGAGAGAGCAGTGACGTAACAAACAGAAGAAAAGCCAGCGGAGAGAGCAGTGACGTAACAAACAGAAGAAAAGACAGAAGAAATGACAGTTGATACCAAGAGAGAGAGAGAGAGAGAGAGAGAGAGAGAGAGAGAGAGAGAGAGAGAGAGAGAGAGAGAGAGAGAGAGAGAGAGAGAGAGAGAGAGAGAGAGAGAGAGAGAGCAGTGACGTAATAAAAATACAATAGACAATAGAGGGTGTCAAGAGAGGAAGCGGATGACTAAGAGTTAGACAGCGGAAAACAAAAAAATAGAAAGAGCAGCGACGTAAAGTTGTGTTTACAATCAAGTTTGAAAGCCATCTTTATTCAACAGAATAATAATCGTCTTGGTCATTGTGACGTCATAATGGTGTTTGCGACCTTATGGAAACCAGATTTTAGATTTTTAGAGGCCTCCCTGTTAAAATCTTTGATGGAAACAGCATTTTGACTGGATTTTACAGCAGGAAAACTTCAACCAGTGTATTTTAAAATTAGTTATTTGATATGTAGGTTTTTAATCATTATGATTGCAACTTAGACATTTTATACTGGAGTTTCATGAACATTTTTATATATTATGACCACAACGACTACCCGAATTAGGTTAAATTACTGTAGTAATCCCACGACCTTAAACTGAAGAGTGCTAAATGCAAAACTAATATCAGGCTACACGGGCTTAACCTGAGCTTAACTAAGCCCCAGAGTCGTGACTAACCCCCTCCTCTGGTGTCATCTATATTACTACAAGATGGATGACTTCCTCAGTAATCATGCACCATTAGGCCTATGCAGACGACCTTCAGGCATATGTTCACTGTTTGGCGTCTGCAGCTGATGCTGCGGTCCAAGAAATTAGCCGGGTCATGCAGACTTTAGTGGCCTGGATGTCCTCCAACCGCTGTATACGACTAAACCCCAATAAGACTCAATATATCTGGCTTGGCACGCGCCAACAACTTGCAAAAATTAACTTAGAGGCCTTAGCTCTTGAGTTCCCCTGGATTACTTTCTCTTCATCTGTCCGTGACCTTGGTGTTACCTTGGACCAGGAGCTCACGTTCACGCGACACATCACTTTACTCTGTCGCGATTGCTATTACCAACTGTGTCAGCTTAGGGTAATATCTCGCTCTCTAACTCCTACTGCTGCTTCCACCCTTGTCCACGCCTTTGTGGTCTCTCGCCTCGACCATTGCAGTGCCCTCTATGATGGGCTCCCAGCGGTCCGGATTGGGTGCATAGAGCGGGTTTTGCGCGCGGCGGCACGTCTTATTGGGCGAATCCCAAAATTTGGCCACATCTCAGAATATATGCGGAATGTAGCCTACTACACTGGCTTCCATTTCCACAGATGATCGCCTATAGGGTTTCTGCGCTGGTCTGGCGCTGCATGGAGGGTATCGCTCCCCTATACCTGCGGGAACTCTGCTGCTCCACCTCTGGTGTCCAGCGGCGATCTGCTCTCCGATCAGCTAATCAAGCCGAACTCTTAGTCCCTCGCTCGCGGACTACCATAAAGCAGCGGCGCTCTTTTTCGGTCGCTGGCCCTAGGACCTGGAATGGGCTCCCTGTTGCACTCCTCCTATAGGGGTCACACCACTACGTTCTTTGTAAACCTCAAGACTGTCTTGTTTAGCCGTGGTTGGACTGGGAGCGCTTCTGAGTAGATTACCTTGAAGGGGCGCTATATAAAAACTCCTTAATAATAATAATTAAACATCAAAAGAGGATGCACGATAGTGCAGTCGTTACCATGTCAGGGCAGAAATTTAGCTCGAGATTTCTGGCCCTCCCGTGCCTCCTAGCCAACTCAGCTATAATGAGTACGTTGACCACACACCAGCGGTGAGAAGATGAGACGGCGGGGAGAGGACTGGCCACCCACCCTCATATGCCGAGGCTAAGAAAATACATGAAGTCGCTAAAATGTCATACCTATGGCTGCTTAAAGGACAGCTCTTCTTCTTCAAACAAGTATATTATAAGGAAGCCAATGCGAAAGCAGCTCTACCTGCATTGCAATAGTTAAGCTTGCAAGAATCCACAGGTGTTAATTGTCTTTGCTTGAACTTGCTTCAAAGTTCAAACCAAAATAACAGTCATGCCAAAAATATTTCAGCACAAGGCCAAAAAGTGGTGTTGACTCTCGCCACCTGTGGTCAAAATATATAAAAGCACTCGTGAAACGCCAGTACAAACACCATCACGATAATGTGCTTACTTACTTGTTGTTTGAAGAAGAGGAAGATCGCACAACACCACCACAATACAAAGCTATGCCTATATGCATCTAATGCCTGTAGAATGCTCATAGAGCCTGCAGTCTTGTGTACAAGCATGCCTTTCAACATTCCTTTTAATTATTTAGCAATGATACCAATCCTGAAGTTGATACTGATCATCCAGCATGAGCAGAATGCCATGCCTAACATGGTATACTAGGTACGAATTTCAACCGGTCTTCTGTCCAAGTATAAAAATACTGCTGCATTTTGCTCAAATAGTCATTCGCTTGAGTAGGTCATAAATTTATTGGTGTAAGCCAGTGATGTCAAAGAGCAGGCCCGCGGGCCATTAATTTTTCTGGCCCGCCGATGATTTTTTTCTGGCCCGCGGCACTTTGTCCAAACTTCCCTAAAGACTGCAAAATTTGAGAATAAAAGTTTGAATGTTTTAATTTTTCGCAGTCAATACCAAGCACATAGAGGTTTTCTTTATTAAGACGCACATCTCTGTGTCTGGTTTCCGGTTGGTTCAATTATCTGTTTTTAAAATTAAAATGTTATCAAAGTTCAATAAGAAGAGAAAAGTGGATAGCGAATCAAGGTCGTTTCGCATTACAATGCAGTATGTTTAATTTGTCACGAAAAAGTTAGTGTGATGAAGGAATACAACCACCGTAGACATTATGACACGATGCATGACGATATTTATAGCGGGGTTCTAGGCTACAGTAGGAAAGATAAGATTGAAGATTTGGAGAAGATCTTGTCCAAGCAGCAGAATGTTTTCAAAACTATCACACACAAGTCAGTGTCTGCTGTAGAAGCGAGCTATGCAGTTTTTCACATGATTGCCACAGCTATGAAGACTTTTGCGGAGGAAGACATTGTAAAAGATTGCTTGTTGAAAGCGTAGAAAATTGTGATGACGCTTGTTAACACACGACAGATCACGGATGACTAACTCAAATCTACACGCAAGTGTCAGAGTAGCGCTAGCTGTAGATATGCAATTTGACATCCCTACTCTCGTTAACAAAAACAGTGTCAGGTTTCCAATGCAACTATTACTAATCAGTATTTTTCTATATTATACACTGCGGATACATTATATTCAACCATATCTCATTAATTTTTCTATTACGAGCTTACTATGCGTTTGACAGGAATTTGTTCTAATATTTTTTAGATACATTTGAGTTATTTATCAACAATAGGACCTGCCTCTCAACTAGAATACATTGACCTTAGGCTTAATGAATTTTATGTGCTGTTCGAGACTGATAGGCCTAATGAAGATCAAAATTAGGATTTTATGTCTACATAATTTGACTGTTTGTATGCTACAATGAACCATCTAAGATTTAGTTTTGCAAAATACCTTACGGAGACCCCTTCCAGATATATACCCCATGTTGATCAGGAGCCTTCAACACCCTGGCCCGCCACTTTCTGGAAAATATTGCCACTGGCCCGCCATTAAAAAAGGTTTGACACCCCTGGTGTAAGCATTCCAGTAGGATGCAAAAATAACAAGTTTACACAGACTGAGACCCGGTGGATGAAAATTTAATGATCAAATTTCATTTTTTACAATTTACACAAAGGGCAAACAAAAACTGCTAAAAACTGAAAAGAATTACAAATGAAACCATTAATAAACAGCACAAAATAAGCCTACAAGCAGTTCGAAGAAGATCATTTTATTTATTCTTTGCAAAAACTGACATGGCAACAACTGCAAAAAGACAAATATATCACCTGCATTGTAAACAATTAGACACAATCTTAAAAAGTAATAAGTTAGTCCTAATCGTATTAAAATTGATAGCATATGCATTGCCACATAATATAATATGGTATTCTGATGTTCTCAAATCAAGTGATATCAAAGAAATTGGCTCACACCAAACTTGTCAACGATAGGCCAAAACAATAAAATATGCAGAGTTGCTTTACTGTATCCACAACTGCTCTCTTCATGCAAGCACAAGAAAAGCATCTGGACCTGGCGGGAACCAAGTAAAAATATTTCTTTGGACTCGTGTATGTCAGCCCATATAAAACTCTTACAATCAGTCATAACATGAAACTACATGTAAATGAGTCAATTGTGCCCATCACTACCAAAAGGATGGCATCAGAGCCAATGATGATTGATGATAATCATGATTACGATGAAACTGAACTTGGTGCAAGACACAAAATAAAAACAATTGAGAGTTTCCTTTCACCATCTGAGGTAAGAAAGTTATTAGGCCCCTTTCTTAGGCCCTACCTAAGATATTTGTAACAATCTTTACGTACAGAGTGATACAGACATAAAGATTCTTCAGAAATCAGATAAGGATGAACTTCACAGATTCTGCAAACTAAATCTGGCAAAGAAGTAAAAGTAAAACTGAAAAACTGAAAAAGCAAAAAACTGCTAAAAAACTCAAAACCCTTTACACAATTCTTTATAAGTAATATCATATTTAAATAATTGTAAATAACATTTTCTATGAAGCTGCTACTAAATCACTCTCTTGATCCAGCTGAAATGCTACGAAAACCGGAATACTTCTTCAGATCTTTCCACGATATGAAAACTTAAAAACATTTAGAACTATTTTTTACCGACAGGACATTAACACTCAAAAAAGGTAAACAGAAGCACAGAGAATAGGAAATAGGTAGAAATGAAAGGCAAGAAAGAAGAATCAGACAAAGTCAAGGCAATTAAGAACACAAGAAAGAAAACAGGAAATGTATAGACAAGAAACAGAGGACAAGGAAGCTGTTATCATACTGGCAACAATGGTACATTGTCAGTTGCAAGCCAGTATTATGATCTATAATATACTGTAACCTCGAAAGATGTAATCGATTATGAATATATGTGTCACAAAGTTTAAGTAAGTAAGTCATCACAGAGATTTGTCAAAACAAATTCCAGCAAAAACTTGATTGAAGCACATCTGTCAAAGTTAAGGTGTGTCATGAAATTCAAAAGTGCACGCTTTTCAAGACATACAGCTGAGAGCACAGACAAGACTAAGCATTAAATTCACCGATTCTTAGGTTTCAAGTTAAAAGACAAGCGACGACTTGATGGTCTGAGTAGAACAGTCTAAATGAATGAAGCTAGATTGCTAGAAGCATCAAATTCAAGTATGCCAGAAGATCTCAAACGTCGAAAACAGACTAAAGCATGTTTGGCAGAAGCATCATTACGTTACTTTAAGTTACGTTATCCTAGGCAGGCGGGAATGGATGAGGCTATGGAAGGAATAAAGATAGCGGGAAGAACAATGAACAATCTGAGATACGCTGACGATACAACACTATTGGCGGGTAAAAAAACCGATTTGGTAGAACTAATAAGAAGACTCAAGAGTGAAAGTGAGAAAGCAGGACTCTACTTCAATATAAAGAAGACAAAGATCATGACAACAGAGGAGGAGGACAGTTTTGTAGTAGATGGAGAGGAAATAGAAACGGTAACTAGCTTCACGTTTTTGGGATCAGTAATAGAAAAAGAGGGAAAGTGTGATATGGAAATAAATCGTAGAGTAGCGATAGGAAAAACTGCAATGAATGGTCTGGAAAAAATATGGAAGGACAAACATGTGAGTATAGACACGAAAAAAGATTGGTGAAGGCTCTGATCATACCAACAGTAACATACGGCAGTGAGACATGGACAATGACCAAGAAAATGAAAAAAAAGATTAACGCATGCGAAATGTGGATATGGAGGAAGATGCAGAGAATATCATGGAAAGAGAAAAGGACCAACGATTGGGTGCGCATGAGTATCGGAATTGAGAATGAAGAGACACTACAACAAACAGTGCTAAGAGCAAAGTTGAGGTTCTTTGGTCATGTCATGCGATCAGATGGATTGGAAAAGGAAATGATGTTAGCATATGGAGAGGGAAGGAGAAAACAAGGACGACCAAGGAAAAAGTGGATGGACGAGATACATGAAACAACTGGAATGAATTTGGCAGAACTGAGAGATGCGACGGCGGACAGAAGGAAATGGAGAGGCTTGATCATGAAGGTCGCTAGAGTTCCGGGAACTGACAGCACAAGGTAACAAGGTAATCCTAATCTATCGAATATCGATATATGTTATACAATCTACAATAGAGTCCAGACAGCTACAACTATACTTGTCAGATTTCATTGCTTTAACATTGGTCCAGAACCTGACTTGGTCTAGCATTCAATGTTGATTGTCAATGATGCTCGATTTCAGTTTCAACTAACTGCTAATCTGCTCACTTAAAGTTGGCCAAAAATTTGAATTTGTTGGTCCAAAAGATGAGTTAAAAGCAAAATATTCAATGCTAAATCTGTATAATCTTTTGATTTCTGCCTGTTCGCCTTCAACCATTGTTAACCTGAAAATTTATTTCAAAGAAAATTTGATACTTTTAGTAAAACAACATTTTTGAAAGCCATGAACACGTTGCGAAATGCGAACTACACCTGGAAGAGAAAAAGCGATTAAGACAATGAGTTAAACATTCCATCCATGGCACAATGTGAACCAAATGCAGACCATTGGAACAGTAAATAAATTCTCATAAAAGATTCATCAAAGACACCACAATTGATTACAGTATCACTAATGGAATGCGTTTTGATTTGATATTATAATGCATAACATTTAACAAACAGCAAACTGTCCTTTTGATGCTGCAAGTTTCCTACCAGAGCCTTGGAAGCTGGACTTTCATAAAACCTGGATCTTTCCGTGTTTCCCAATATTTGCCACTGTAGACAAAGCTCTCTTTGCCATCTGCTTTTTGCTTCCTAGATTAGTAGAGAGATAAAACAAAATAAA
>JACEVL010002497.1:0-18633 GCA_020284085.1 Aporrectodea caliginosa
CAGAGTTTGAGAATATCTTGGAAATCGACCGCTCGAGAAACGTGCTTTTCGATTACAAGAATTGAAAATGAATGGCAGCAGAATAGAGAAGATACTTCAGAAAGATGCAAAGTGTAGAGCAATGTTCTTGGGTGTGTTTGCGAGCGATAGATTGCCTAAAACATTTGACAAAAGCAAACCGGCTCTAATCGTTTGTAATACCGACCCACACGACAAACCTGGACAACATTGGATCGTATTGTACATTGAAGATTCTACATACGGCGAATACTTTGATTCGTTTGGAGAACCACCTGAAGCGCCTTTCAGAACGTTTTTACACAGACATTGCGCTCGTTGGACTTATACGGATAGAAATTTGCAAAGCGTAGTCAGTCGATTCTGCGGACACTATTGTATATTCTATTGCATTCATAGAGCTAGAAACAAAACCGTTAATGCCATTACAAATATGTTAACTTTGGACACTGGTCTTAACGACTATCTGGTTCATAATTTTGTGTGTAACAGTTTAATGTACTGATGTTGTGTTTCGCTTCAATAAAGATTGATTAAATTCATGTCTTTTCGTGTTTGAAAGATAGATTATTATAGACAATGAAAGAGAGCCGATAGTGTGTGTGACATCAAACCATACTTAGCCCTAATGAGCCCCTTATTCTATAATTCAGCGTGTCATTGGTTGCGAGTACAAACGTCTAATGTTGTGGCATACACACACTTAAAGGCTGCCGTGTAAAATGCTGCCCGCTTTGTGGTTAATGAATAATGAATGAGCTTGGGCACTTTGCAATGGAAGGGGAGGGGGAGGCCACATGCACGCCCTACGCACGCCCCCCTCAAAGAAACGCAACCCTTGAAAAGACCCTTGGCCTCCTTTAATGTGTGGTCGTTGAGAAATGACCTTTGAACTGTACCTGGACTAGATTATGCTTCAAGCGCCACTAAGAAATTTATGCCAGTATCACCATAAGGAATTTATGCCAGTATCACCATACGGTATTTATGCCAGTATCACCATATGGTATTTATTGTAGTATCACCATATAGATTACTACTGTGATAGTTGAGTGTATACCCTCTATCTGTGATTGGGTTTCCAGTGGTGGCAATGATAGCTTTGTGGTCTGTTCGGATGGTTGAAGAGATGACTTTGATCTTGAACAAATCGGGAACAGAAACCATGAACTGATCTAGAATGTTGTTTCCACGAGTAGGTTCAAAGACTGTAGGAGTTAGGCCTGTCAGTTCGGTAATTTCATCGATATTGAGGCGATTGAAATCTCCGCCTAATATAATTAGAGCTTTGTTGTCTTTTTGAGTTATTTCTTCAACTTATTTTCGAGCCAATGAAGTAGAGAACTAAGCGAGTATATTGGGCTTGGGGGGTGGTAAAGAGCACCGATATATATCCGATAGTTGAGTGAGATGTCACAAAAGACTATGCCAATGCTATAATTATGTCGGATATTATATACACAGTATGGTAATCTGAAGAGAGAGATAAAAAAACGCTTGCAGAGGAAAGCCTTGAAGTCAGTTACCTAGGATTGAGGTACATAGGCAGACACTGGTCCCCATACTGGAGAAAACCATACAGATGCGATTTGTGAGAACTCATTTACATATAGTTCTAATGTGACAAGACACATAAAAACCCAGAAAGAGAAAAAACATTCAAATGTCAGTTATGAATAGAATCATTTGCAGAGAATAGTTGTATAAAGTCTCACATGAAAACTCGTAGAGGAGCAAACACTACACATGTATTTTAAGTCAGAAATCATTTCCGGGGCGCTGTCCTCACAAAGTCCAATGAAAAGCCATAACGGAGATGAAAACCCTGCATAAGTCAGCTGTCCAAGTCACTTGCCAAAGGAAGTACTCTGAAGAATTACAAGAGAAAACATACTGGAGATAAACCGTAGAAATGCCAGTTATGTCAAGATTTATTTGCTGAATGCAGTATTATGAAGAATCACAGAAAAACCGATACTGAAGAAAGACAATACAAATGCAAGTTATGTCAGAAATCATTTGCCACAGGTAATACTCTGAATCGTCACATCAGAAACCATACTGGAGTAAAACCATACAAATGCAAGTTATGTCAGAAATCCTTTACTGAGGGTAGTTATCTGACTCATCATATGAGAACCCATACTGGAGAGAAGCCATACAAATGCCAGTTATGTCCGAAATTATTTGCCAGAGGTAATACTTTGAATAGTCACATGGGAACCCATTCTGGACAAAAACCATTCAAATGCCAACTATGTCAAAAATCATTTGCAATAGGTAGTACTCTGAATTATCACACGAGAACCCATAGTGGAGAGAAACCATACAAATGCCTGCTATGCCAGAAAGTATTTGCTGCAAATAGTACTCTGACTCGTCATATGAGAACCCACACTGGGGAAAAACCATACAAATGCCAGCTATGTCAGAAAGCATTTGTCGAAAGTAGTACGCTGAATTGTCACATGAGAACACACACTGGAGAGAAACCATACAAATGCCAGCTATGTCAGAAATCATTTGCTATAGGTAGTTCTCTGAATCGTCATATGAGAACCCATACTAGAGAAAGACCATACAAATGCCAGCTATGTCAGAAAGCGTTTTCCGAAAGTAGTACGCTGAATTGTCACATGAGAACCCACACTGGAGAGAAACCATACAAATGCCAGCTATGTCAGAAATCATTTGCTATAGGTAGTTCTCTGAATCGTCATATGAGAACCCATACTAGAGAAAGACCATACAAATGCCAGCTATGTCAGAAAGCGTTTTCCGAAATTAGTACGCTGAATTGTCACATGAGAACCCACACTGGAGAGAAAACATACAAATGCCAGCTATGTCAGAAATCATTTGCTATAGGTAGTTCTCTGAATTGTCACATGAGAACCCATACTGGAGAGAAACCATACAAATGCCAGCTATGTCAGAAATCATTTGCTATAGGTAGTTCTCTGAATTGTCATATGAGAACCCATACTAGAGAAAGACCATACAAATGCCAGCTATGTCAGAAAGCGTTTTCCGAAATTAGTACGCTGAATTGTCACATGAGAACCCACACTGGAGAGAAAACATACAAATGCCAGCTATGTCAGAAATCATTTGCTATAGGTAGTTCTCTGAATCGTCATATGAGAACCCATACTAGAGAAAGACCATACAAATGCCAGCTATGTCAGAAAGCGTTTTCCGAAAGTAGTACGCTGAATTGTCACATGAGAACCCACACTGGAGAGAAACCATACAAATGCCAGCTATGTCAGAAATCATTTGCTATAGGTAGTTCTCTGAATCGTCATATGAGAACCCATACTAGAGAAAGACCATACAAATGCCAGCTATGTCAGAAAGCGTTTTCCGAAATTAGTACGCTGAATTGTCACATGAGAACCCACACTGGAGAGAAAACATACAAATGCCAGCTATGTCAGAAATCATTTGCTATAGGTAGTTCTCTGAATTGTCACATGAGAACCCATACTGGAGAGAAACCATACAAATGCCAGCTATGTCAGAAATCATTTGCTATAGGTAGTTCTCTGAATTGTCACATGAGAACCCATACTAGAGAAAGACCATACAAATGCCAGCTATGTCAGAAAGCGTTTTCCGAAATTAGTACGCTGAATTGTCACATGAGAACCCACACTGGAGAGAAAACATACAAATGCCAGCTATGTCAGAAATCATTTGCTATAGGTAGTTCTCTGAATCGTCATATGAGAACCCATACTAGAGAAAGACCATACAAATGCCAGCTATGTCAAAAAGCGTTTTCCGAAAGTAGTACGCTGAATTGTCACATGAGAACACACACTGGAGAAAAACCACACAAATGCCAGTTATGTCGGAAATCATTTTCCATAGGTGGAACTCTGAATTCTCAAATGAGAACACATACTGGAGAAAAACAATACAATTGCCAGTTATGTCGGAAAGAGTTTTCCGAAAGTTGTCACCTGAATTGTCACATGAGAACCCATACTGGAGAAAAACCATACATGTGCCACTTTTGTATGAAATTATTCACACACTCTGGCAATCTAGCAATGCACACGAAAACACACACAAGAGAAAAGCCATACATATGCCATTTGTGCAGTAAAGCTTTTAGAAGGAAAGATACACTAACCAAGCACCTAAGATGGCACACAGATGGAATACAGCTATCTGATTCGGAGAGACAATATTGGCAACCTTAATATCGGATCTACCTCATTAAATGGCACAAGGAATACTTCAGCAGATTTTTGTCTACATGACTCTGTTAACATAGGGATGTTTACAACCTGTTCACGAAAGTTGTGACTGGTGAAATCATCTGTTTCAAGACGGTGTAATCAATTGAGATGAGGATCGTTTATGACATGACCTTATGGATGTGGGTTATTCATTTAATTGTTTTAAATGAAGCAGGAATTTAGAGAGCACTGCTCCAAACATGGCAATACTCTACGCTGTTTTTGGGTCAGGACTACAAAAGCATCCAAAAGTTACAAATTGCTTTTAATTTTCATTCCTAAGAAATCACATGTTGAAGAGATTTGAATAGAACATGGATTCTAGGCATCACATACCTCAATTCAAAGTTTATTTTCATAGCATATTGATTAATTTCAGTACCTTAAATTAATTTGTAATTGTTTTTTTAAATTTGTGTTTATAATTTCTGATGGTGACTTGCTTATTGCAGCATTGATTTAATTTTTACTGTTTGATGTTGGTTGTGTTATCTGCTTTGAGAATTGTTTATAGCATGCCATCATGAAAAGGCTTTTCATTTATGTTAGAACTATGCATACGGTGACATTATGTGCTAATTAAATGGTGGTTAGTTGGCGCTGACAAACTTAAAAGTGTTTGTCGTATGCCTTGACGCTGTGCCATACTGTCAAAGGCCTTTGTAGATACAATAGCTTTTATAGCAATTAGTTTTTGGAAATTCTTTGAAATTGGAGGACGGCCCGTGTACTGCTTCGACCCTTCCTGGATAGACGGACAACGATAATGACCTTAGACTCGGACAGCATGACATCCGGGCTGCTTCTTTGCACACCGGTGTACGTCACTGCTTTGGGAGCGCGGGTACAACAGGACGATGACGACATTCATCTTTGCAGACAGCATGGTATCCGCGCTACGACGACAATTGCAGAAACATTTTACTGAGCTACGATCGCCCCCTAAGAGTCCAATAATTAAATTATTAATTTGAGGATTTTATTGCTATTTGTGTTGTTTTAAAATTAAATTTTATATTGTCTCTGCACACAAAACACACAGCACCTATATTATTGCTCTTTGCTTATCCTAAAATATTTGTGCCTCTGATACAACGAATGTATACCGTAGAATGAGGTTACTTTTGCCCGTGTCACTGATGACTGCATGTGGCCCAAATTGAGAAATTAGTTTTTCACCTTCTGGCCTTCCGTAGATATCTCGTGATTTCGACTTCGACGACGTCTATTTTTTTTATTCCTATGCATATGCAATTATGCAATCAGCTCCATTTTAGCATATTTTATTATTCCTCTGTAGGCCAGTAGACAACTCCATTGTAACATACTTTATTCAAACGATATAAAACCTAAGAAACAATCATTTGGATTGGTGAAAATAATTCTTTGCGTTAATAGAAGTTAGATTTATTCAAATTATTAGCGCGGTTCTGCATAGTGGAGGTACGGGCAAAAAGGATAAGTAGGCATGGGCGTAGCCAGAAAAATTTTTGGAGGGGTTTTAAGATTTCGGGGGGAGGGTTTCCATTGGAAATGGTCGCAAAAGTTCAGGTTTTTTGTATTTTGCATGTACAAGCATATAAAACATTTTTCGAAAACTTATTTGGGAGGGTTTGAACCCGTAAACCTCGTAAATACGCCCATGTAAGTAGCAGACCCTGTTCAGATGAGTGGAGGGATCGAGAGCCCCTAGCACCAAGGACAGGGCAGCAGCGCTCACGAAAATAGGCAGGAGCGAGGCCCAACATGCAGTGCCAGACTAGGGGCGGCTATCCTATGCTTAGCGGGGAGCCAGTGGAGAACGTCTTGAATGTATCAAGAGACGTGGCCAAATTTGAGTATACGGCCGATAAGGCAGGCAGCATAACGCAAAATCCAATCCAAGCACCCCAGTCGACCAGCCGGGAGGCCAGCGTAGAGTGAGCAACGACAATCAAGTTTAGTTGTGACGAAGGCATGGATAAGAGTGGAGGTAGCAGAAGCAGTGAGTGAGCGGGCGACAGTGCGGAGCTGGCGCAATTTCAGCCTCGGTCCAAGGTGACGCATAGGTCACGCACAACAGTAATTAATTAACATAGTCCGAGCGGTAACTACATTTTCACTGTAAACCCTAGAAAAAACCTATGACAAGCTAAATTTTATTTGTTCATGTACATATTTATGTATAGATATTGCAAAACTAGATACACAGTTCAAGATCAATTTGCATCTTTTTAGGAAGCAAATTAGCAGAGAACTATGTTTTTGGCTGTAGCGCACTAATAAATCACCGTTTTACGAATAATAAGCGGAATCGAAGTCGTGTGCGCATGCGCAGTGGGTCGGGTCACTTAATTGTGCTAGGTCGATGCTATTATTATTGTAAACATGCAACATGCGGGTCGTGTTTACAAAGTGGTAACATTGAAAGTCAATCGATTGAAATTTTAATTTTGTGATATGCCAGCTCATTTTGTTTTAATAAGTTGTAGGAACAGCGAATACCGATTAAAACTGCGGAAGAGCAGTTCTGTGTAATGTTCAATTTGGTACTGCTCACTGCATAATTATGCGAACCGCCGTTCAGACAGTTTACTTTCCCTTCGAAAAACAGAGATGCAGACGACAGATGGTGGATCAAACTGGTGGGTTGAGCTGTCGGTAAATGTACAGCCCTGTTAAAAGGGTGATGTCATTGAATATACTAGGCATCGAGATTACCGAAAAGTTTGGTTTTCTCCCATGTTCAAAGACTTTGCATTCGGACCAATCAATCTATCCATGCCCATCGTATTTTGATCTCACATGGGCTTTCGGGGGTCAGGCTTCATGATGTGGTCAGGGCTACCACTATCAACCGCATGCTGTACTGTTCCCGAGTATGGTGGGGCTTCACCGGTAAACAGGAACTTCACTCTTTGAGCGCGCTGGTCCGCTTTGTAAAATAGCTGACATAGACCTCTTTTAAAAAATCTTAACGATTACTAGCCACACCCTCCATGACCTTCTCCCTCTGTCAATTGTACTGGTCGTGACCTGCTCCCATGCTCACATAACCGTGTTCTTCCTAGATTTCATTCCCTTACCAGGCGTTGTGCCATGTTCTGCTTCAAATCCTAGAGGACTTAGAGCGGTTGTGATACAACTTCTGCACTCTGGTATCAGAAAATCAAATGCTTTCAAAAAAGATTGTTGATTGTCCAGATACCGTTGCTTTTCCAGTAACCCTGGGATAGAAACAGCATCACTTGCAGATGTCTCACGCTTAAGTTTGTTTATCTGTGTTGTATAGTGCAAAACAAGGAGACACATTTTGAATCACTTGTGCTATTTAACATACATGCATTTAATTGTGCAGTGGAAGTCGTTGATGGCCACTTATTTGGATCCAGAGAATTGGGGTTGGAAGATCAAGGGTGGTATGTGTATTGTGTATGCCAGTACCCACTGATCTCAAAGCTGCACCACCAGATATCCTAAATGTTATCAGTTGGCAGTTGCAAGTGTCACAGTTCTACTGGTAATTGTTGACCAGCTACTGCATGCACTAACAAAGTAAATAAAGTGGCACTGGCCTGAAATATATGCACAAGAGCACTTTGTTATCATCTTGCCTAGCATCTTGAGAGCAGCCATTTCAATATGCAAACCATCCATGATGGACGATTTGCATATTGAAATGGTTGCTCTCAAAATTCTAGCAACTGATTGGATGGTTCAGGTTGGGTTCAGTGTTTAGAGAATGTACTCCAAGTACTGTGATGATATCCATGGCAAGAGCGTGTGTCAACTGTCTGCAGCGAGAGCGTGTGTCAAACACCTTATGTATGCCTCCTCTGCCTGGAGGAGGTATGCCAGTGAGAATGAAAGGGATAAATTGCAATGTATGTTAAACCGGATGAAGCAGAGAGGCTTCCTCTTATGCACTACCCAAGGCGTGGTGGATCTGGCTGAGGCCACCGATGCTGGCCTGTTTGTAAGGAACCATGCCATGTCCTCTGGGGAATCTTCCCACCGACACGACACGACAAGAACAATATGACTTATGTCCTAGAAAGCACAACTTCACCCTCCCTAACAAAGATAAGAGTAACCACATTCCGCGAGTCTTGTTCAAAGATATATATTATATTATTTTTTCATAATCACTTGTAATTGTCTTCAATAATTAACTCAGGCTCGGCTCTACAGCTATTTGGAGTTACTTGTAACCATGCAGTTGCATTCATGACAACTGGATTTATTGAATTAAATGAATATTGATTGATTGATTGATGGATTCATTGACTGATTGATTGATTGATATGTTGAATATACGCACCTGAGATGTTGAATATAGATTCACTTTGAGCATTGAATCTATCTTTATATGCTATTTGTGTGAGAAAGGTGATGACCAAATGCATTGCCTTTTCTCGTAATGTGTTTGTGTTCATTCATCTACAGCTTGAGGCTATTTAATTTATTTTTACATTTATTTAGTTTTCCAGGGGGTTGGTCTGCTATGTCCTTGTAGCCTGTCAATGATTTGTGCTAACTGAACTTTAGTTTTTGTCTTGTGAATAAAGATTGATATTATTGTGGCGAAAAATCTCCTTCTGGGTCTCTTCGGGAAGCAGGGAGGAGAGGTTAGCCCTGCTCGGAGCAGCATTCCGCGTGTCGCTATAGAAGCGTAAATTTGGCCTTCAGAGTGTTTCGAAGGGCTTGCACGCCTCAGTCGGTCGGTCGCCAAAGTCAAGAATCACCAACACGTCACTAGGCTTCACACGATATATTTTCAATGTCAAAGTATCACAACATCGACCTCAGAAGAACTCTCCAGGCTGGCGGACTACCTCTTACAGTCGAAAAGTCAGATGCACCCCCTGCACGGCAAGGGCCCTCTATTTATACCCGAGCAGCCTGAGCAGAGGGGGAGGCTGAGCAGACTGAGCAGAGGGGAGGCTGAGCAGACTGAGCAAGAACTGAGCAAGACCTGAGCAGAGGTGGAGGCTGAGCAGACGTAGCAAAGACCTGAGCAGACTGAGCAAAACCTGAGGGGAGGCTGAGCAGACTGAGCAAAGACCTGAGCAAAAACTGAGCAGAGGATGAGGCTGAGCAGACTGAGCAAGACTAAGCAGAGGGGGCGGCTGAGCAGACTGAGCAAAGACCTGAGCAGAGGGGGAGACTGAGCAAGACCTGAGCAGAGGGGGAGGCTGAGCAGACTGAGCAAGACCTGAGCAGAGGGAGAAGCTGAGCAGACTGAGCAAGACCTGAGCAGAGTGGGAGGCTGAGCAGAGGCAAGAGCAGGGAGCAGCCACGACCGTCACATTATTATGGCTTTGCCGCTTTAGTCTTCATTATTATTCATGTTTGAGGATGAAATTTCATTGGTTCTTTTATGTTATTTAGTCACATGTGACTTATAATTTCCATTGGAGAATTATGGACGTTATGTATACATATAAAAATATTGAAACTGATGGCAAATTACGCAAACGATCTCAATTTTTGCTGCAACATATTCGCCGATCTCAGGAGAGTACAGCAAATACCGGCGTGCTGTACTCTCCTGGGATCGAAAAAGCGGTGATTTATTAGTGCGCTACCGCCAAAAACATAGTTCTCTACTAATTTGCTTCCTAAAAAGATGCAAATTGATCTTGAACTGTGTATCTAGTTTTGCAATATCGGAACACAAATATATACATGAAAAAGTTAAATTTAGCTTGTCATCAGTTTTTTCTGGGTTACTCTGCTTGTCTGCCTGTCTATTAGCCCTCATGAACGCGCATCAAGAAATTTAAGTAGGCGGAGAAAGTGATTGATCACAAAGATTGGAAACAGAAGATTGGAATCTGTTTTGTAACATGTTATAAAGTTGAGAAACTATTAATTTGATAAGTCGTTTTAATTATAATTCCTTTGATCTTGGAAACTATTTTAGATTATTTTAGACCGTTAATAAAAATGAACTATTAATTCTTCAAACAATTGTCGGAAAGATCCAAAATACTTGATAGGTATTACAATCATTTACAGTTGCAGTTGGCATTTACTTAAAAAAATCTTGGTATAAAATTGTTTACATTTATATTGCGTTTGATATAATTACTAAATCGCTCATGGGAACCCACAGAAATCGCCCCCCGTAAAGAAAAAGTCTAGATCCGCCCCTGGCTACAGTGGCGTAAATCACGGGGGAGAGATGCTTAAAAGTGATTTCAGGCATTGATTGGTTCCTTTCCTTGAATGCAGTGCAGGTATTTCATCATGCGAGGTCTTTTGCAATTCTTCTAAGGAAGAGAGGAGAGTAAGAAATAGAACTCAAAAGATAATTTAATTAGATGACTGTATAATGATTGGTTATTTCACTTCTTTGTGTTGAATATACTGTGTTAAATTCTTCTTTTAAGACTCCTCTGATTCTTGTAAAGAAGGAAGGCGTAGACAGAAGATTACTGGTTACCTTATGTAACGCTTTAAGACATGATGTCTTCGTACAGAAGTAGGTCGTCCTCGCGATCCTCTGTATCTTGATCCCAGGCCCAGCTGCTGCTGAGTAAATTGGATGAAATGAGCGCTAGGCAGAGTCCTACACAAAATCAAATGTGCGCTATGCAGCGTGCTACACACAATCAAATGAGCGCTATGCAGAGTGCTACCCTGGACCAAATCGCTGTTGCTCAGGAGCAAATGAGCACTATGCAAATCCAGAATAGGGAATCTTTAGATGAGGCAATGGCAAGGTTGGAACGGCTTGAAACTTCGTTAATAATTGAAGCTGTTGCAGAGCAAGATCTTAACCCTGACTTCGGTGCCCTTGGAGTGGTCGCTAGCCCAGCGTCTGTGCCTATACAACTCAGCCAAGATAATCCTGACAGTTTGAGACGTAGCATCCGATTAAGCGCCAAACCCAGTCCGCAATAGGCCTACAAGGAGTTAAGCTCTTGGGTTAGATGGTCAGAACTCCCTTCCTTGGGTTTGAACCCCGGACGCTATGTTCAGCGCTATATAGCGCTACTTCTTATTCACCTATGGCTTCGCAACATCGCGGCGGTCTCTGCCGATGAGACGATGCTGGCGACATCGGTCGAGGCGGGAATCGGAGCGACAGTACTCTGGATATTAAATTATTCGCAAAAGTAGCCTATCGAAATTAAAGAACTAGATTCGCGGATGGTAAACGTCAGATGCCTAGTGTGATGATCGTTTGAGGCTGAAATTGACACCTCTTACACACAATAAAATCCTGGTGTTAACGTATTGTTAGATAGGCCTACTTGTCGTAGCTCGTGTCCAGGGTTCTGACAAGAGGTTCCAACAAGTATGTACAGAACAACCAAGTCTTGTCAAAATTCAGTAGGGGGCCTATTATTTGTAAAAACATCAGACGATCAGCAACAGACATCAAGCTGCACTCCAGAGTTAGACGGAACGTCCGTATGACCAATCGTCCTATGACCAATCGTCCTATGACCAATCGTCCTAGAACCATTTCTCATATGGAGGTAGAAACATGGCTGAGAGAACAAATGGGTCAGGAATGGTTCACCTGTTTAGCCCTCATGAACGCGCATCAAGAAATTTAAGTAGGCGGAGAAAGTGATTGATCACAAAGATTGGAAACAGAAGATTGGAATCTGTTTTGTAACAGTCTGCCGTAGTTCCTGTCTGTGTCCGAACTTCGAAAACAATGTTTTAGAACGAGTAGGCATTGTAGCTTTTATGCTTCGACATTTCGCAATTATTCACGATCAAAATGGAATGTTCTTGGCGCTCAATTCATCGGACAAAGTGCGCATTCAGCTGAAATGACAACAAAATCAATGAAAAATTGCAAAAAATGTAATTTTTTTACGGTTAAACAATCCCGCATCACAATGTACCGTTAGAAAGGCAGTTCAGAGCTGAATCGAATGACATACTACGGGTTGAAATATCTCAAAGGATACAAAAAGTTATTAGTGTTTAACCGTTTTCAGACTTAGCGACATGTCGCGAACCAGAAGAAATGGTAAAAAGTTAATAACTTCTACAAATATGGGCATATTCTGAAACTTATTACATCGTTTTATTCAGTATCAAGAGCTCTCAATGGTGTATTGAATGACATTTAATTAGTTTTCAATTAAAATATTTACAAGAAAACCTGCAATTTTCTCGAAAAAATGCTATTTTTCGTAACTTTGGCCCTCTGGTTGGGGCGGAAGACATTAATATTTTTTTAAACTTTTTCGACATTTTTTGACCCCATACCATTAGGCAACTTTTGGTTGCTATTACTTTTTGAATTTCTAATTTTCGCGTTTTTCACTCCACCCTACTACACATGATGAAAGAAGGATGGGTAGATTTTCGCCACCCACTGTCTACGCAGTGCGCACTCATCCCTTCTAAGCTTCCAACCGAAGGATTGCTTCCGCCAAACAGGCAGCTGTAACCACTTGAAACTTCCAGCCCATCCTTCTATGAAACCATAAGCAAGAAAGAATTATCAGTTATTATAGGGCGGACCGCGGATATGCTTTGTAGGCTGCTATTAGCGCCGTTGTATTGCAGACTGTCTGTTCTGTTAGCAGTTAAGATTTAAATTGCATACCATGTAAATGTACAGCGCAGTGCGTTTGTCAGGCGCTTAATAAAGAAAAGATTATTATTATTATTATTATTATTATTATTATTATTATTATTATTATTATTATTATTATTATTATTATTATTATTATTATTATTATTATATTATCACCCTTTACAGTGTCTTCGGGGGTCCGGTGGCGCGTTGAATAACAGCTGGCGTAGAGAGCGAGAGGTACCGAGTTCGAGCCCCATAGGGCGGATATGCTTTGTAGGCTGCTATTAGCGCCTTTGTATTGCAGGCTGTCTGTTCTGTTTGTAGTTAACTAGTTAAGATTGTTTCAATTGCATAACATGTAATGTTATTATTATTATTATTATTATTATTATTATTATTATTATTATTATTATTATTATTATTATTATTATTATTATTATTATTATTGTTATTATTATTATTATTATTATTATTATTATTATTATTCCATCTCGGGCATAAGGTCAACAAAAGAGCCGGCGAAGGCCACAGCGTTAAAGCGCTGAATTGTCAAAGAAAGTCTTTGAAACAGAAAGGTTGTCTCTCTGACTTCGTCCGTCGCCTTTGTCAGAGACATCTCTGCCTCTCAAGTTAATGGGACCTAAAGTTTCCAGGGCCAGCGGGATGAAGACATGTATGTCCAGAAGGGTCTGGTATTTTTGATTTTTCCTGTTGTCCGCAATTTTTGCTGCGGCTCCTGCTGTTACGGCCGTTGCCTGCAGGTAGGAAGGCGCTAGCGTATCAACCACCGTTGCATCCCAAACGAGGTTTCGGCCCGCTCTCCATGGTATAAGGGTGGTGCCGTCCGGTCTCTTACCATCCGAGCGCAGCATGGCCCGTGGCTCCTTAACCGCTGGGAAGCCGGCTTTGATTAGACTGCGATGGACCAAGTCGTTGATGGCGGCGTGTCTGGCCACTCGACCAAATCCCAGAGAGCAAGAGAGGCCGTGTGTACCTCTAGCGGTAACCAGTGCGCCGCATGCGCAGACGTGAGGTTGGCATATGTTGGCCCCCAGACGAAGGCCAACCGCCACCCTGATGGCCTCATCGCTAAGCCTGAGGCCGCATGATGTAATTGGCAGAGAATGCATCCAATCGCTGGCGTGCTGGAAGGACACGGCTTTCAGACGCGCCTGTTCGCTCAGCTCTGTGGTGGAAAGGAGTAGTTCCGAATGCTCTCTTTGAAGAATCGGGTTGTCCCATTTGGCTTGTATATTTGCTGGAGAGTATTCCGACAACGACAACCGAGTTATTGTCTGCCAGTGTGTGGATAGGTTCGTGTAATGCAAATCCGGTTGACTGTCCAGTACGCATAGAATATTATTATTATTATTAATTATTATTATTATTATTATTATTATTATTATTATTATTATTATTATTATTATTATTATTATTATTATTATTATTATTATTATTATTATTATTATTATTATTATTATAGGCCTATTATCACCCTTTACACAGTTTACAGTGTCTTGCATGTAACCGAGGACCAAGGAATCTCTAAACATTAGTAGTCGTTGGAGTACAACTAACGATGACGTCATTGTTTTTAGCGACATTTTATTGAGGAGGATTTCAAACCTACCGTTGTGACGTTATCACTGCTTTCAAATTTACCGTTGAGAAATTAAGTTGTCGTTCGACAATAAATCAAGTTATACAGGTCTTTCATCATTTTAATTTTCATTACAAAGTACTTTTAACTGAGCAGAGGGTTTCTAAACTTATTGTCAGGCTCAGTATTGTACTGTTAGCTATTCGTCGTCAATGTGAACAGGAATAGCATGGCTCGTAATTCCTTTTCTGTTGGAAATAAAACTGACAGCCTCTCGATTAGGCCTAAAGTAAGAATATAATTATTGTAGTAAAAACAAATACCTCGGCTTGACCTCCCCGGATTCTGACCTGGCATGGGAATGAACTGAGCAGTCTGCCTATTGCGGACTTGATTTCGTATATTGCCGATGAATAAGCTGGTCCTCTGACGTGCTTTTGTGGGCTGTGAGAAATTTTCGAAGATTTACATTACATTACAAATAAAGTTCAAGCTAATGTGACACAATTTTGTGAGTAGCCTGTATGGAAGAATTCATTTAAAATGTTATGTGGCATATTTGTTTTTTTAGAGACCCTTAACCGGATAAGTGCTATCACCGGATATATAATCAATTATTCCTTTAGTAACACAGCTGATCCGGTTATGAAACACGAACACACATAGAGACAGAATAATATGCAGATAACTCTATAACTGTTGTTTTGTAACCAATTTCACTAAAGAATCATGACATCCAATACTGGAGAAAAGTCTCACAAGACTATGCCAGTGCCAATTATGTCGGATATCATATACACGATATAGAAATAGAGACAAATAAAAACGTATACAGAGGAAATCTTTTTGAGTCATTTTCAGAGGATTGAAGTGCATAGGCAGACACTGGCCCCATACTGGAGAAAACCCTACAAATACGATTTATTTGAGAACTCATTTACACGTAGTTCTAATGTGACGGGACACATCAAAACCCATAAAGATAAAAACTTGCAAATGTCGGTTATGCCTCGAGTCATTCCAGAGAGTAGTATTATTAAGTCTCACGTGAAAACTCGTATAGAGGAGCAAAACTACACATGTATTGTAAGTCAGAAATCATATCCAGGCAGCAGTCCTCACAAAGGCCAATGAGAAGTCATAATGGAGAAGAAAAACCCTACATGAACCAGGTGTGTCAGAAATCATTTGCTAAAAATAATACTCTGAAGAATTACAAGAGAACCGATACCGGAAATGAATCGTGCAAATGTCAGTTGTGTCCGCAATCATTTGCTGAATGTAGTAGTGCGAAGAATCACATGATAACCCAAACTGGAGAAAAACAATACAAATGCAAATTATGTCAGAAATCATTTACCAAAGGTAGTAGTACTCTGAATTGTCATATGAGAACCCATACTGGAGAGAAACCATACAAATGCCAGCTATGTCAGAAAGCGTTTGCCGAAAGTAGACACCTGAATTGTCATATGAGAACCCATACTGGAGAGAAACCATACAAATGCCAGCTATGTCAGAAAGCGTTTGCCGAAAGTAGTAACCTGAATTGTCACATGAGAACCCATACTGGAGAAACACCACACAAATGCCAGATATGTCAGAAATCATTTTCCTTACGTAACACTCTGAATTGTCACATGAAGACTCATACTGGAGAGAAACCATACAAATGCCAGCTATGTCAGAAAGCGTTTGCAGAAAGTAGACACCTGAATTGTTATGTGAGAACCCATACTGGAAAGAAACCATGCAAATGCCAGCTGTGTCAGAAAGCGTTTGCCAATAGTAGTAGCCTGAATTGTCACATGAGAACCCATACTGGAGAAAAACCACACAAATGCCAGCTATGCCAGAAAGCATTTGCCAAAAGTGGTAACCTGAGTCGTCACCTGAGAACGCATACTGGAGAAAAACCATACAAATGCCAGCTATGCCAGAAAGCGTTTTCCTTAAGTACTATACTGAATTGTCACATGAGGGCTCATACTGGAGAAAAACCAAACAAATGCCAGTTGTGCCAGAAATCATTTTCCATAGGTAGAAATCTGAATCGTCACGTGAGAACCCATACTGGAGAGAAACCATATATGTGCCAGCTATGTCAGAAAGCTTTTCGCGAAAGTAGTAAGCTGAGTTGTCACATGAGAACCCATACTGGAGAAAAATCATACAAATGCCAGCTGTGCCAGAAAGCATTTGCTGAAAGTGGTAACCTGAATCGTCACCTGAGAACCCATACTGGAGAAAAACCATACAAATGCCAGCTATGCCAGAAAGAATTTGCCGAAAGTTCTGTCCTGAATCGTCACATGAGAACCCATACTGGAGAAAAACCATACAAATGCCAGTTGTGCCAGAAATCATTTTCCATAGGTAGAACTCTGAATCGTCACATGAGAACCCATACTGGAGAGAAACCATATATCTGCCAGCTATGTCAGAAAGCGTTTCCCGAAAGTAGTAAGCTGAATAGTCACATGAGAACCCATACTGGAGAAAAACCATACATGTGCCACCTTTGTATGAAATTATTCACACAGCCTGGCAATCTAACAGTTCACCTGAGAGCACACACAAGACAAAAGCTATTAATATGCCATTTATGCATTAAAGCTTTTAGAAGGAAAGATACTCTTACCATGCACTTACTAAGATGTCATGCTGAAGTAAAGCTATCTGATTCAGAAAGGGAATCAGCAACGTTATTATCATGCCTACCTCATTAAATGGCACAAACACTACCTCAGAGGATTTGTGACGACATGGCTCTATTATTATTGCGATGTCTACGACCTGTTCGAGAAGGTTATGCCTGTTGAAAGAATCTCTTTCAACAAATGTAGGCCCAATCAATTAAGGATGAGGACCGTTTATGACATGACGTTGTGGATGTTGGATATTCATTGAATATTTTTTTTGAACGAAGCAGTAATTTAGAGAACACTGTTCCAACCAAGGAAGTACTCCACCGAATGAATTTATCGACCTATGCTGTTTTTGTGTTCGCACTATAAAAGCAGCAGTCACAAGTTACCTTCTATATTCATTTATAAGAAATCACATGTTGCCTAGTTTTGAAGGAAACAGTAATTCTAGGCATCACTTAGCTCAATTCAAAGTTAATTTTCATAGCATATTGATTAATTTCAGTACCTTATATTAATTTTTAATTATTGATTAATTTTTTATTATTTCTAAAGGTGACTTGCTTATTGCATGATTGATTTAGTTATTTACATTTTGATGTGTTCTCTGCTTTGAGAAAATTTCATAGCATGCCAGAATGAAAAGGCTCTTCATTAATTTTATCCTTATCCTTGAACAATATAATTATGCTGTGAGATTATGTGCTAATTAAATGGTGGTTGGTTGCCGGTAATAAACTTAAAAGTTTTTGTCGTATCCTCTGACTCAGTGTCGTTTTGTCATATTATGCCTTTGTAGATACATGTAGCTTTTATAGGAATTCGTTTTGGAAATTCTTTTAAATTGGAGGACGGTCCATGAACTGCTTCGTCTCTTCCTAGATAGACGGACAACGATAATGACCTTATACTTAGACAGCACGGTATCCGGGCTGCTTCTTTGCACACCGGTTGTACACGGCCGAACTGACTAAGCTCATAATTGTTTTGGGAGCGCGGGTACAACAGGACGATAACGACATTCATCTGTGCGGACACCACGGTATCCGGACTATGACAATGACAAATGCAGACACATTTTACTCAGGTATATGCTTTGGAGTGCTTATCACAAGTCATGAGTCGCGCTTATCAGAATTCAAACAAATTCCAACTTTGTATATAATCTGATGATGGAGAACCACATATAAATTATTTAAAATAAAACCACAGAAGAAATTGGCGTAATGATTAAAGGTAATGTGGCTTTCTGAGCAGGGTGACTGCTTCAATTGCTTTCAATTACGTCTAAGTTCAAAGAATGGTTCACATGCAGTCCATTGCATGATTGGTTCTTACCAAGAGAAGGAGAGATGGATGGACTTGAGTACATAGGCCCCATTTTTAGAAAGGCTTGACGCCGTTGGTCACGATTTTCACCGCTTTATGATGCATAATTTTCATAATCGTAATCGTAATCTCGTGAATTTTACAGCGCCCATGGATCATAATGTAATCGAACATTTACATAGCGCAGCTCAAAATCAGCAGCGTTGTCAACAGGCGTCTTTGCCTGAACCAGAGAACAGGAAAGTTTCCGGAACT
>JACEVL010002498.1:0-20097 GCA_020284085.1 Aporrectodea caliginosa
CCGCTCTGGCGGTATGTCTCTGTCTGTGTACAAGCCTTCGTATTTTTATAATGAATAATGTTGCTTTAACAGTTAACTAAAAGTCTGCTTCCCAGAACGCTCTCTGACTTATTCTATGTTAACCTGAAAACTGTTCTTTTGGCCGTGCTGGAGTCGGGAGCACCTCTGAGTAGTTATCTTGAAGAGGTGCTATATAAATATCCTGAATGAATGAATGAATGAATGAAAAGTTACAGAATTCAGCAGTAAAACTGTGCTTCAAATTTCGATAATCGAGATTTTCTCTTTTATCGACAGTCGACCAATTGTCTGGGCCGTCGTCGTGGGGGGGGCAATCCGTAGACAAGAGGGGAATGCTTCATAGGCGTAAGGGGATGGACGCCCCTGCTCTCCAGCCCCTAGATCCTATAGATATGTTTGTTACCCGGGCAAAAACTACCATGGCACACCTGGCTTTTACTGTCGTGGGCCAGTCTTTATTGAACGTCCAGCCCTCCCTCAATCCGTAGTAGGCCTAAGGTTTTGATCGCGGACCCATCCTTATACCTTGGCTGCTTGAAGACTGCAGCCTTGTTTCACCGGGCCTGTCACGTTGAGAACGTTTCTGAATAGCTCGTACTGTTAGAGGCGCTTTGTAAATTCTCAGATATGACACGATACGATGAGACCCAAATGGTTTGAGGAAAATGTTCTTGTGCCTACCTGTGACGTTTTTGCTATGCTCTGTTCTCCAGATATCATCCTTGAGGTACTTAATCAGATCCATCTTTTGACTCTTCTGTCTTTCGCTGTCTTCACCTCTGAACAATTCTTTGTTCCTATCTGATCAATCGCTCTTTCTGTCGATTCTGCAAATGCAAATGATATCCTTAGCGTGAACGTGTTTTCTGAGAGCATTGGCTTTGATTTGAGTAAATGATTTTTGCGAGTGCTTTGCCCATAGGCATGGCAGGACACTAAAATTTAATCAACTGTTTTCTTGAAGTTGATTCTAATTTTATACATAATTGTAGGCCACTTGTCTTTTGATTATCTGACTATAATTTTCACGACTATTTTCTGGAAGCTAAGACTGTAGAGTGTAGATCCTACAATAGACTGATGCTACATTAGTTTCATACAGTGACGTGGACATGATAAATTGGTAAT
Source organism: Aporrectodea caliginosa (assembly GCA_020284085.1). NCBI lineage: Eukaryota > Metazoa > Annelida > Clitellata > Crassiclitellata > Lumbricidae > Aporrectodea > Aporrectodea caliginosa. Next base: position 1,150 of record JACEVL010002498.1, read on the forward strand.
GGCATGGACGCATGTGACAGTAGGCCCATACATGTGTAATACATATCTATAGCTCAATGCGTAGGCTATTGAGTGCTTATGCGGGCGTCTGGGATTGGCAAAAACTAAAGTTGGCAGCCCTACAGAAATCTGATCATAATAACTTGGATAACTTCTGTGATGGATGCTGGATATCGAACTAGTTCTGTCCTGAGAGCCGTCATTTGGAATGCTTTGCAATGGTTGACCATCATCGATTCATGTCATATGCATTACGGATTTACGGTAAAGGTCCTAACGAAGTTTCAGTCTAAATAAACCATTAGACTGGCAATTGCAGTCCTCCGAGACTGAATCGTGATCTAAGAGCAGTGATAAAAGAAGATGAGTTTTAACTAAGGACAGGATGCTGACATAACTTATTAACAGACCTATATTCAGGAATGTGACACAGTACCAGTGGGGTCAAAAATGACCCCAACATAATTTTAACAATAAGTTATTTGATTTTTGCATTTTTATTTATTGCCATGAAAACAATTATTAGTAAAGTATTTGGAACATGTGTAGGCTGTTGAAATGAATGAATTTTTAATTTAATAGTTACAGATTAGTGTTTAAAGTGACCGCGTGTTCAATGTCCAAAACTAATATGGACAATTTCCGGTCATTACAGTTAGTGTTTGAAGTTTATACAGGTATACTTAGCAAAAACGACCTCATTGCGCTTACAGGCGGAACAGATTAAGTTGGAATTCTTATCACTTTCTAATGATTTTGTCCACGTGTCAAATATTGTTCTAATAGTTGCAAGTTGTTTAGGATATTGACGTTCTCTTCTGCGCACCGCATCGCCAAATCTAAGGGAATGTGATATTTTCTGGAACCGATTTCTAGTCATGCTGTCGCTGAAACATCGTCTAAACTCTGCAACAGTACTGCTGCACTGATTCATTTCTTGACTTGTCCAAAATATCACTCCATGTTTAACCATAGATGGCACTATCTTTCTTATTTATCCACTTCCGTTTCTTATAGAATTGGTTTTCTGATAACCAGTTTACACCTGTTAGCGGACTGTTATCATTTTGTAATAAATATACCATGTAAACAATTTATAATAGTTTATCTTTGTTAAAAATACTTTTAAAATAAATGTTAGCTCAATTAAAATGTATACTTTGTTATTTTTACATATGCCAGAATTAATCAGTTTACACTGGGGTCAAAAACGACCCCACTGGTACTCAGTGTATAAATGTAATACCTGCGCCACCTGGTGTTAGAAAATGTAAAATAAAACTTGGAATTTTGTACAAAACAGGAACACCTATAAAGTCATAAAATTTCGTTGAGATATCTCTTATGGGGGGTGAGCAGCACTAATGCAAACTACCTCTGGGGTCATTTTTGACCCCAGCGGTAGTCGCAGGGTTAACAGACCTATATTCAGGAATGCGGACAGATCAGATCAATTAGCCACGCTAAGCATCTGCACAGAATGTCAAAACTGAAGTCCCACCTTTTCAAGAACTCATACCCGACTCATCTTATCCTGCACTTTCCAGTCCTAAATTACACCTACTCTGTCCCATTGATCCTCTGAAAACCGAACTGGGACCTCTTTCTGACTACCCTTTGGATAATCCATCTGACTCGGACCTCTTTCTGACTGCCCTTTGGATAATCCATCTGACTCGGACCTCTTTCTGACTACCCTTTGGATAACCCATCTGACTCGGACCTCTTCCTGACTACCCTTTGCATAACCCATCTGACTCCGACCTCTTTGTGACTACACTTCGGATAACCCATCTGAATCGGACCTCTTTCTGACTGCCCTTTGGATAACCCATCTGACTCGGACCTCTTTCTGACTACCCTTTGGATAACCCATCTGACTCGGACCTCTTTCTGACTACCCTTTGCATAACCCATCTGACTCCGACCTCTTTGTGACTACACTTCGGATAACCCATCTGAATCGGACCTCTTTCTGACTGCCCTTTGGATAACCCATCTGACTCGGACCTCTTTCTGACTACCCTTTGGATAACCCATCTGACTCGGACCTCTTCCTGACTACCCTTTGCATAACCCATCTGACTCCGACCTCTTTGTGACTACACTTCGGATAACCCATCTGAATCGGACCTCTTTCTGACTGCCCTTTGGATAACCCATCTGACTCGGACCTCTTTCTGACTACCCTTTGGATAACCCATCTGACTCGGACCTCTTTCTGACTACCCTTTGCATAACCCATCTGACTCCGACCTCTTTGTGACTACACTTCGGATAACCCATCTGAATCGGACCTCTTTCTGACTGCCCTTTGGATAACCCATCTGACTCGGACCTCTTTCTGACTACCCTTTGGATAACCAATCTAACTCGGACCTCTTTCTGACTACCATTCCGATAACCCATCTAACTCGGACCTCTTCCTGACTAACCTTTGGATGACCCATCTGACTCGACGCAGTGCTAGTGAATAAGCCATTGGCTTTTGAGTGGCGCATTAGAGGTTTGGAGTTTACGATTGCGATTAGAAACCAAACCATTTCTAAGACGCTGAGATGTCGCCGCCCGTGTGCGTGTATGTTCGTGTAGCACTGTAAGTATAGCACACAGCTGTTTGTATACGTAGGCCTATATTACACAATGTACGTGTGTGTGTGCCACTGTGTTTGAGATTAATAACCTACCCTGTTTGAGATGTCAAGATCGAAACAACATAATTTGACGCAACGATTTGAATCTTTCTGCTTCAGTGGTCGGTGAAGACTTGAAATCAATTCCTTGCTCTAGTTAACGAAGTGTCTGTGTGAACGCTCTTGGCTAAGACCTCAGCCGCTGTCTGACCCTTTGTAAGCACAGAAATGGCGGAACTACATACAAAGCACACAAAGCACTCTACTTCTTTTCTTCGTCTTATTCCTCTATCTATAATTATGTCGCCTGTCGTCGCCCTCTCTCCCTCGCTGCCCCCTGTGACGACAGATCAACAGCTAGACACCACCCCACCGCCAGCCGCCGCTATGGCCCGTCTGAGCCGCACTATCAGGACTGAGACGGGCGCTTAGCCTGTATTCAATAGCGTAACACGTAGGCTCATATTAATATAGGCCGATACAATTATGCATACGTCGTATATACAATGACTTAGCCAACTACAGACATAAATGTTTTTATGAACAGTCATACTGCACACACACACACACACACACACACACACACACACACACACACACACACACACACACACACACACACACACACACACACACACACTCAACGGTCGTTCGGTGCTTTTCAAATGTCTGCTTGTCTTTTATAGGCTATATAATGAGTGTTGCCAACCTATATGCCTATAATATATAATGTATAGCTTATATATAAATTTATATTATAAATAAATATATAGGAATTTATATATACAATGACATTGGTTTGCCTCAAGACAACTCCCTGTCTGTCTTGTCCCTGTCTGTCTCTGTCTGTCTCTATCTGTCTCTGTCTGTCTCTGTATGTCTCTGTCTGTCTGCCTGTTTGTCTGTCTCTCTCTCTGTCTGTCTGTCTCTGTCTCTTGTCTGTCTGGGTCTCTCTGTCTGTCTCTGACTCTGTCTGTCTCTGTCTGTCTGTCTGTATCCCTCTCTCACCCTCTCTCTCTCTCTCTCTCTCTGTCTCTCTCTCTCTCTCTCTCTCTCTCTCTCTCTCTCTCTCTCTCTCTCTCTCTCTCTCTCTCTCACACACACACACACACACACACACACACACACACACGCACACACATCAGACGCATATGAAAGCGTCTATTTGAACGCCAACTGTGGGAGAGCTAGTATCAATAATGGTACAAAGTGGATGTGAATAGAAAGCTTTTCCTTCACACGTAGGCTGCACATTCAGAGGAGACAAACATCGACGGGGGAGAGGGGACTGCAGCTCATCTTCTCACCATTTGGAGACCGATGACTCAATGGCTCCCAACGAAGGTCATTTGGGTCATCGCAAAACCCGACCAACCCTATGCAGAATTAATGTTATTACTTAATTGTGTTATATTGGCGTAGATGTCATCATGTGACGGTCTTGATCATTGGCCACGGATTGATCAGAACCTATATCTGTACATTGTTCAATTGAACAGAACCTATTATTTTCTGTACATTGGCAAACTGATCAAAACTTTTTTGTACTCCTCGATAGACGACCAACTGATACTATAAGTCAGATACGATGTTGCTTCGCTATTTCTAGTAATAATAATAATTGTGTTTCGAGTATCAAGCTTCTCGTTTCTTTTGTAATTTAGGGCCTACGTATGGCCCCAAAATTTCGAAAAAAATATGAGACCATGAATTAGATTATTCGCACAAAGACTCTTTAGATGATCTGAAAATACGCTATACAGAAATACGAGATATCATGTCAGTACTTTATTACGCCCGAAGGCAGAAACAAACTATAGGCCTACATGCACAAATCTGAACAAACATAAAATCAAACGCACAGATTGCGAAAATGTTCGTAAAGATCATTTATGCAACTAAAGTTACCGTTCAAGGTGCCGACGAGTTCAGAGTCACAAAGAAAGTGCTCAACAACGTAACACCAGAAAATATCCTGAAGAAAATTAGATTTCGAAAGAACTAGTCGCCTATAGAACATCATGCGACGTTTCTTAATAATGTGATGTAAGTCTAGTTTACCAAGGCCACAAATGAAGCCTTTAACAGATTCCCATTTATAAAACCAAATAACTTTCTATAAACAGAGTTCCAACATGAATATACCTACATAGGCCTACATTTGACGTACATTCTAAAATAATTACAATAATAACAATTGTTACAATAAAATAATAATAATAATAAATAATAATACTAGGCCTATAATAATTATTCTAGAATGAAACATGGATGATGGATAAGATAATATAAAGTAACAAAGATTCTTTCCTCTTAATGTTGAGAACAGACTGGCGTCATTAGAACTCATTCATAGCATTTTTATTATTCCACAGATAAATATGAACATAATTTCTTCTTCAAAGCGACCAGTGATGAGGCAAAGGCACAGACGATGAGTAAATCCATTTAATTGACATAATAATTATGGTCCAATTAGTACGATACATTCGGTTAGAATGTCCAGCTATGTAGGTGAATATTTGCGTTATTCGCAGGTGCATTTGATATGAGCTATATAAATGTTTTCATGCATAACTCAACGGTGTAATATGTAAATGTAATTAGATATCTATGACATTCTAGTGTGTCTTATAGGGACAGCGAAACGATGTTAATTGGCATTAAGAATAGAATATCACGGGCTAGCAAGCAATGCTCAGATAATCAAATAAGTCACATGTAGGCTACACATAAATTCATACATAGGGGCCTACATTAGGGTGTGTCTAAAAAAATGAAGTTTTAAAATTAATATCGGTCAGGTTGTTTTTGTGTTCCACCTTGACAACATTGTCATTTGTCAAATGAGATGAAAATCGGGAGATTTAGAACTTGCTCAAAGCCCCGAAAGTATTATCACTTAGACAACAATTTGTTACATTGTTATTTTCAAAGATAAAAAACAAATTTCAACACTTAGACATAAGATATAAGGCAAAATCAACGGAAATACTGTCAGTAATTTGTCATTTATTTATTTCCTTTGGCGCTTTCTGGAATTTGTTATTTTTCTGATTAATTTGTCGTCTTGGAGTGACGTCACATTTCTCAACCCAACCCCATGTCACACATCGTCACAAATTTCCGACCCCCCCTCTCCCTAGGTGCGTGACGTCATTTATGGACGGCCCCCATAGGTGTTAAAAACGGTAAAAGCAAAATAAAATAAAAACCTCGTTTTCTGCACACACAAAAAACGGAAAAAACCGGAAAATTAAATAACTGGACTTCGTTACATCTTGTAGTGCATTTTAAAAATTTATAACCTTGTTTACACAATTTAATTTTAATCAGCAAATAACACAACTTTATTAGTAAACACCAAGTAACATTAATCTACAGCAATTATTTTCTTTCAATGACTTTGGTCTACTAAGAAATTGAGAAATTAAAATGATTGAAATCTTTTCAAACTTCAAATGTAGGCTGAACATAAGTCCGCATAAGTCGATGCTGACATAAACAATTTAAAACTAAACTTTGTAAGCATAGCTCATGAAGTTAATTAAAAATTGTAGGCCTACTTACAATTTTTACTTATAATTTACAAGAACTTGATGTGGAGTAACATCAGTCAGTTTATCAGTCAATGGGTGATTACTGTGTACAAATACAGCACTTGGGATAACTTAGAAATTCAAATAACTTTTATGAATTTTATTTCCTGCACTGTGCTAATTATATTTCTCAACTGATGACATTAAATAGTGACGTAAATTAGCTGAATCATTGAAAGTACGAAGACAACGTAAAAATGAAATTAAACAAATAATAACAGACAGTAAATAAATAAATAAAGTTACACAGAAAAAAAATTAAAAAAACGTGATGAAAAATAAAAAAAAACGTTTTTCAGACAGAATTTTAAAAAAAGAAAACGTTTTTAACAACTATGGTGTTTAGACTGCTTCGCTGAAGAACTGCTCTTGCTATAAGGTTTATTGTGTGTGTAGCTTCGCAGTTGTATGAGTTCTTCTGTGTTTCCTTAAATTTCCGGGTTCTGCAAATCCTTTCTTGCAAAACTCACATATGTATGGTTTTTCTCCTGTATGAGTTATCATATGACTCTTTAGATTACCGACACGTGTAAATCGTTTCAGACATAACTGACACCTGTATGGTTTCTCACCAGAATGGGTTCTCACATGTCTTTTCAGATGACTATTTCTAGCAAATGTTTTCTGACATAACTGGCATCTGTATGGTTTTTCCCCAGTATGGGTTCTCATGTGCATTTTCAGATGACCATCTCTAAGAAATGATTTCTGGCATAACAGGCATTTGTATGGTTTTTCACCAGAGTGAGTTCTCATGTGCGTTGTCAGATTACTACCTACAGCATATGATATCTGACATAACTGACATTTGTATGGTTTCTCGCCAGTATGGGTTCTTATGTGCTTTGTCAAAGTACTCTGTTGAGCAAATGATTTCTCACATAACTGACACATGTATGGTTTTTCCCCAGTATGCGTTTTCATATGCAATTTCAAATGACTACCATTAGCAAATCTTTTCGGACATAAATGGCACATGTATGGTTTTTCCCCAGTATGGGTTCTCATGTGTTTTTTCAGACGACTAGGATCAATAAATGATTTTGGACATAAATGGCACAAGTATGCTTTTTCTCCAGTATGGGTTCTCAATTGCGTATTCAGATTACTTTCTTTTGCAAATGATTTTTGACATAACTTGCACCTGTATGGTTTTTCCCCAGTATGGATTCTCAAGTGCACTTTGAGATAACTATAACAAGTAAATGTTTTCTGACATAACTGGCACCTGAGTGGGTTTTCGTCAGTATGGGTTTTACTACCCTGATCAAATGATTTCTGATTAAACTGGAACTCGTGCTGTTTTTCTCCTGTATGGATACTTGTATTTGCCATCATGCCAGTGATTAATAATTTCACTGTTTTTCTCCAGTATACGGGTTCTTTGACGAACTGTTAGATGATCACCTCGAGCATACGTTTTCTGAAGTAATTGACATCTGTGTCGTCTTTAAATGATTCGTAAGTGCTTCTCCAATCAAGATGTTAAGATTCTAGACAAAGTTGGAATTTGTATTGATTTTGATAAGCATGAATTTTAACTTCCTGTGCAAAATTTCAGCAATTGTTGCTGTCAAAACCCTTCCAACTCCAGCAGTGTCCAGTTTCTCATATTTTCGACGACTTCATTTAAGTTTCAATTTGAGATGTTTACAAGAAGGGTTCACGTTTCAAGTATGAATCTTAGTTAGTTTTCAAGTAAAGTAAGAAATTGGTCACACAGAAAAACCTTTGCGACGAAATACTGAAACCATCCAGTTTTGGTATAATATCACACCTTTATGCTATGTTCAGAGTGACTTTAACTGAAGATGAAATAATTGACTATAGTGAAGGTTGCATTCAAATAAATCCCTTGTAATTTGCGTGATGAAGATTTTAATGAGATGTAGACATTGTCTTGCAACTGACTGTCGCTCATCTTCTATGTGTAGTTGCTGAAACAACAGCACAAACTCAATTCTTATATTCATTTAAGAGAATTACTTAGCACTCCTTAAAGAATATAGGCTATACTTTTTATGCAATGAAATATAGAACATAATTTCATTCCTGATCAATCAATCAAAATGTTTATTTGCAACCAATGAAACAGAATAATCAGTAGTATACACAATGCAAATTGGCTACAAAAAGGAGGACCTAAATGGATAAAAAAATCCCGCTAAATAGGAACACCAAATAACTGATTAAATGATTAATGGTGGCCTTAAAAGAAAGATTATCATTACAAACATACTTGCAGTAGTCAAGGGAAAAAGCAAAAAAAGCAAAAAAGAAACGAAGTGAAACGAAAACAGGAAAACAATAAAAGCTAAACTGAAGCAGTTGCTCAACACTGTTGAGTTAATATACAATTTAAAACAAAAATATCATTACTTAAAGACGTCACACAATGAACCATTCATCACAGAGCTACGAATTTCGAAGATTCCGGACAGACTGCAACACACGACAGATGAAGCAGCTGGGCTACTGGCCTGGTTTCTGCGCATGGCCACGCCGGTGACATTTACCCAAATCCCAACCCGTACAGCAGTTCATAAACATTTAAGACATATTTTAGGCATGCGTTGATCGCTCATCCAACTTCTACCTCTACTACAAATATTTCAATCGCTCATCCAACTTCTAGTTTTTACTGCAATAATTATATATATATACATTATGAACAAATGAGAGCAAAGTGCCGAACCCTGAGTGACACCACACATTAGAAGACTCTTGGAAGTAAATGCCATTTTAGTATACTGACTAAGTGCAGGATATAATTATATAAGTTGGAAACCAATTAAGTGTTATGATCGGAAACGCAAATCGGTTATAGTACACCAGCACGCATATAACCAAATCCCAACCCTTACACCAGTTCATAAATATAATGTTATAGTGAAACTAGAAGTTGGATGAGCGATGAAAATATGGTACTAATGCTAAATTATTGCAGGAACATTAAAGTTGGATGAGCATGTTTATAGCAGAAATAGAAGCTGGATGAGCCATAAAAAAATGATTATGATGCTAAATTTATATTAGCATTTTCCAGTAAAAAAGTAATGGCTTATTTAACTATTTTGTATGGTCAACTCCATTTTAGCATATTTAATTATTTCAATGATTTTAATGATTACTGTCTTTAATCCAACTTCTATTTATGCAAATAATTACATGTAGTTTTCATCAATCCAGCTTCTATTTATGCAAAGAATTTTTTCATAAATCCAACTTCTGTTTCTGCAAAGAATAATTTTCATTAATCCAAAGTATCGTTATTTGGTTTTATATCGTTTGAATAAAATAAACTAAAAATAATGGAGTTGAATTTACACGGGAATAAGAAAAATACGCTAAAATGGAGTTTCACCCAGAGTTGGATCTCGTGTAGGTTGAGAGATACAGGTGATTGTGATTTACTTACTGACATAATGAACGATGATAACATACACTCAATTTATTGCCTATGAAATTATGAGAAGGAAAATTATATCAAATTCTCCCTATTCTGACTGAAAAATTTCTGTTTGAATTTCTTCTGTCTAAATGCGGTAGTCAATGAAGACAATTGATTATCGTTGTTTGAGTTCATGGTTGCAACAATGCAACTTCAGACAATCCCTAAACATTGATGACAGAGAATTTGTGCTTAAAGAAACAAAAACTACCATATCAACAATTGCTCTAAGACATAATTTTTGCTGCTTAATAGTCACATAAAGTGCTTGAGTCGAACTAAGACATATCTCGGATATTTTGAACTCATAACACATAGTTGTGTTGCATCTCACAAATTCATTAATTTCTGAACAATTTCAGCATGAAACTTTAAAAAGTAGATAATAAAAATGACGATGGAGAATGAAATATTGCAAATTCTCTTTCCTAAATAGAAGTGAGATTGACGAAAATAATTTTTGCTTAAATAGAAATGGACTCGATGAAAAGAGTCTCGCTTAAATAGAAGCTGGGGCAAACTTGTTTTTTAGCGTATTTAATTATTGACTATTGCATGGGTTTCAGCATTGGTCGAGTACAAGTTGGATTGACGAAACAAATAATAATGCTACAACGGACGAAATATTCGATACGCTTTTACTTCGAGTTACAGGCAAAACGGTGCATGACAAGGAACTGGGTCTAGCGACATCTATTGGTCGTCTAATAAGCTAGTTCAGCATTATCAATGCGCATGCGCAGCCAGCTTACTTTTACTTCAGGGTCATAGGTCACCGTTCATAAACAAATCGAATGGTGCCGGTAGCGATGTTGCAACAACCGACAATTATTGTTGATATAACAATTACGTATCCCTAATATCGCTTGATTTTTCAAAAGCTTTCGACATGGTACGACACTCAACCCTTGCCCTGAAGCTATCAAATCTTGACATTCCAGACTTTGTCTACAATTGGCTATTAAATCTTTTTCAAGGACAGAGGGCATGTGACTAAGTTCCAGGGGGTGTTGTCCTTGCGGCGGACTATCAATGCTAGCAACGTACAGGGATCCGGGATCGGGCCATCGTCTTATATCATTAACGCTTCAGATCTTCAGCCGATTCACCCCGAGAATCACATGGTAAAATACGCAGACGACACATACCTACTAATTGGTTCTTCGATGCGGGAAACGATCAGTCAAGAACTTGCCTCCGTTAAGAGCTGGGCATCTCGTAACAATCTCCGACTGAATTCACAAAAATCAAGAGAAATGATAATATCTCGTCGTCGGGATGTGAAAGTCCCAGAGTTGCTGGTGGGAATGGAAAGGGTAACATCTATTAACATACTTGGAGTTACCCTGAACTCTGATCTTCGAGTCACTACTCATGTAGACGCCACACTTTCCTCCTGTGCCGGGTCTCTTCATGCCTTAAGAACGTTAAGGGTACATGGATTACCATCTGAGGCCCTACATGAAGTGACCAGAGCTACAACAGTCTCCAGGATGATGTACGCTGCCCCTGCCTGGTGGGGCTTTACAACCTTCATGGATCGGGTCAGGATCGAGCGTCTTTTGGCAAGGTGCCGCCGATCAGGGTTCCTGAGTGAAGACTCGCCAACTGCTGCTGAAATGGCGGACCAGGCTGATGATCGCCTCCTGGCCGCTGATCAATCCAACTTCAAACAGGAACAGGGAATGTTTCCAGAAACGACTTCCATGTTCTTCGGCCACTCTTTCCTCCGATTATTGATAGTCATTACAAAATGAGACCACGCCCTCACAACTTTGTACTATATACCCACTAAAGATGATAAACTTTTTATCTCACGAGTCCTGTATAAAAAGCCATTACTCTCTTAATTACCTTAACAATTCATCATGCAATAGTTGATAACAATTTGTTGCCTTATTGTCGCTCTAACATTGGCTACTCGTTATATGGTACAATCTTGCTTAGCATTCATTCGTAACTTTTGTTAAATTGCAATGTACCTGTTAGCGGTGTGTCTATCAGTTTTGTTACCAATAAACGAATATAATAATAAAAATAATATCGCAAATGCAACAGCCACGAGTTCATGTTTAACTCGTTGAAGTTGTCGTGTGGCCTCGTTCTGTTATAAATTTCTTCAAATCATCTACCTTTCATCGATTCAAGTAAATCCATCCTGAACGATTCTTCTAACCTATCCGCCATGTTTTGACTTTGTTTATGAACCCGCAAGGCATGACGGGAAAGGTGATAGTTCACAAACTATCACCTTTCCCGTCATGCCTTGCGGGAAATATAATGCTGAACTAGCTTATTAGTTTTCAGTATTCGCTATCGGAAGAGTAAAACATTAGGCTCAAACCAAAACATTACCAACTCTCTCACTGACACTGTTTTCGTTTATTAGATGTGTTTGTCCACTAAATTATATGCACAGAGTTATATAATCTTACCAGGTTTGGCATTAAAGTCGAATTTCAGTTTATTCAGTCATCAGCACAAAATGGCAAACGATGTAAGTGATTCAATATAATTACATGTAAGCTGGAGATTTTTAAAGTTTGGCCTGTCATCTAGCGAATACATTTTCACACGCTGCGTCAACTCATATTTTTGGCTTATGTAAAAAATTAATAACAAAGAGTCCTCTTTTCAGAATTGCCATTTTGAAATTTTAATAATTCTTGACCGGTCACTTCATAATTACAAAGCTAATCTGATTACAGATAATAATTATTAGTACTTGAGCGTATTGCCAACCATCGCCTCCTTCCTCGGTTCAGTCTGCCGACAGGCGTGGCCATTAAACCGAGACTGCGCTTCTTAAATGAAAACCAACTTCTACCAACATCTGATTCGGAATGTGTAAGCCGTAGAACCCTATAGCCGAAAAAACGGAAAATTAAATAATTTGACTTCGTTACATCTTGTAGTGCATTTTGAATCAAAAACCTTGTTTACACAATTTAATTTTTAATCAACAAATAACACAACTTTATTAGTAAACACCAAGTAACATTAATCTACAGCAATCATTTTCTTTTTATAAGTTTGGTTTACTAGGAAATTGTGAAATTAAAAATATTGAAAGCTTTTCAAACTTAAAATATATGCTGAACATAAGTCCATGCTGACATAAACAATTTAAAACTAAACTTTGTAAGTATAGAGTGAACTTAATTAAAAATCGTAGGCCTAAGAACAATTTTTACTTATAATATATAAGAACTTGATGTGGAGTAACATCAGTCAGTTTATCAGTCAATGCGTGATTACTGTGTACAAATACAGCACTTGGGATAACTTAGAAATTCAAATAACTTTTATGAATTTTATTTCCTGCACTGTGCTAACTAATTATATTTCTCAACTGATAACATTAAACAGTGACGTAAATTAGCTGAATCATTGAAAGTACGGAGACAACGTAAGGGATATAAGATAAAAATAAAATTAAACAAATAATAACAGACAGTAAATAAATAAAGTCACACAAAAAATAAAAAAACTAAAAAAACGTAATGAAAAATAAAAAAAAAAAAAAACGTTTTTTGCACTAAAATAAAAAAAGAGAAAACGTTTTGAAACAACTATGGTGTGTAGACTGCTTTGCTGAAGAACTGCTCTTGCTATAAGGTTTATTGTGTGTGTAGCTTCGCAGTTGTATGAGTTCTTCTGTGTTTCCTTAAATTTCCGGGTTCTGCAAATCCTTTCTTGCAAAACTCACATATGTATGGTTTTTCTCCTGTATGAGTTATCATATGACTCTTTAGATTACCGACACGTGTAAATCGTTTAAGACATAACTGACACCTGTATGGTTTCTCGCCAGAATGGGTTCTCACATGTCTTTTCAGATGACTATTTCTAGCAAATGTTTCCTGACATAACTGGCATCTGTATGGTTTTTCCCCAGTATGGGTTCTCATGTGCATTTTCAGATCACCATCTCTAATAAATGATTTCTGACATAACAGGCATTTGTATGGTTTTTCACCAGAGTGGGTTCTCATGTGCGTTGTCAGGTTACTATACAAGGCAACTGATTTCTGACATAACTGACATTTGTATGGTTTCTCGCCAGTATGGGTTCTCATGTGCCTTGTCAAAGTACACTGCTCAGTAAATGATTTCTCACATAACTGACACAAGTATGGTTTTTCCCCAGTATGCGTTTTCATATGCCCTTTCAAATGACCACCTTGAGCATATCTTCTCGGACATAAATGGCACATGTATGGTTTTTCCCCAGTATGGGTTCTCATGTGTTTTTTCAGACGACCAGCTTCAACAAATGATTTCGAACATAAATGGCACATGTATGGTTTTTCCCCAGTATGGGTTCTCATGTGTGTTTTCAGAGTACTTACTCTTGCAAATGATTTCTGACATAACTTGCACCTGAATGGTTTTTCCCCAGTATGGGTTCTCAAGTGCACTTTCAGATAACTATAATAAGTAAATGTTTTCTGACAAAACTGACACCTAAGTGGGTTTTCGTCAGTGTGGGTTTTCAGTCTACTACCCTGATCAAATGAATTCTGATTAATCTGGAACTTGTATTGTTTTTCTCCTGTATGGGTTGTATTCGCCATCAGGCCATGTGATTAATTCGTTCACTGTTTTTCTCCAGTATGGGTTCTTTGACGAGCTGTTAGATGATCACCTGGAGCATACGTTTTCTGAAGTAATTGACATCTGCGTTGTCTTTAAATGATTCGCATGTAGTTCTCCAATCACCAGATTCTAAACAAAGTTGGAATTTGTATGGCTTTTGATAAGCATGAGTCTTGATAATATTATAGTGCATATTATACACTTAAATGTAACTTCCTGTGCAAAAGTTTCATGAATTGTTGCTGTCAGAACCCTTCCAACACCAGCAGTGTCCAGTTTCTCATATTTTCGACGACTTCATTTAAGCTTCAATTTCAGATGTTTACAAGAAGGGTTCACGTTTCAAGTATGAATCTTAGTTAGTTTTCAAGTAAAGTAAGAAATTGATCACACAGAAAAACCTTTGTGACGAAATACTGAAACCATCCAGCCTTGGTATAATATCACACCTTTATGCTAAGTTCAGTGTGACTTTAACTGAAGATGAAATAATTGACTATGGCGAAAGTTGCAGTCAAATAAACCCCTTGTAATTTGCTTGATGAAGACTAATGAGAAGTAGACCTTGTCCTGCAACGGAATGTCACTTCTTCGTGAATTTGCTGAAAAGAACAATACAACCTCATTTGTTATTCATTCAAAGATTTACACAGCAAGATTATCAACTTCATATGCTATAAAATATAGAACATAATTTCATCCCTGCACATCACATGACAGCGCCACACAATCAACCATGTTCATCTGTTATAGAAATAGATGGAAAGGCAACTTTTTTCAAACAGAATGTTTTTAATGGAATCTACTTTATTTAATTTTTATTTCACATTAATACAAAGTCTCATTTAACTTTGTTGGTTCCAACACTTTTCAATTATGCAATTTTTTTGCATGTTCCATGTCCGGGCTAATGCAAACTGTGAATCCTTAATTAAATAACACTGACATTGTTTACTGCTATAGTTGAATCACATAGTTTAGGTTCGAGCCTAGAGCTTTTCTAATCCATTAATTACTTTTAGTGAATATTACAGATATCATCACATAGCCATTAGCTTTTTGAAAGGACTTGATTGAGTTTCGTCTAACTAGTAGCGTCTTCTTTCTCGTTTTCTCACGTTAACAGGAATGTCATCTGGAATTACAAATATGTAACACATAATTATGTTCAATTGTTCATCTACCTAATCTGTCTAATTACAAATCCATCTCAACTATGAACTTTGTGTCCAAAATTCTTCAGCACGTAGTAATGAATCTTATGCAAACCACTTATCCCCCACTTCACAAAACCAACTTCAGTCTCTATGTACCATAAGTTTCATTCAACACAGCGGATTGCTCTTCATGCTGTTCATAATTACATCTTGGACATCATGGATAAGAGTAAGGTGACAACACTTTTTCCTCTTGACTTATTTGCTGCTTTTAACGGTGCGTCCATCCACTTTTTTGCACCAATGCAGCACTGATTTGCGTTTCTGATCATTACATTGAATTCGTTTCCAAATTATCTATGTCCTGCACTTAGTCAGCATAAATAAATGGCATTTACTTTCCAAGGCTTTTCTAATGCATGGTGTCACTAAGGGTTCAGAGCTTTGCTTTCTTTTGTTCACAATTGATGTATACCACACCAATAGGTACAAACCTTGGCAGTCATTGACTACGGTATCATTTCAAAGCAGATGATTCTGGAATTTACATTTCATTTGACAGTCTATCTAGTAGTTGTTATAAATAAAACAGTTTGAATAGCTGCAAATTTAGAATTTGCTATAAAAAAATTTTAATGTAGAGACTGTTCAGAATTTAATCAATTTCTGAGATGCAATTGAGGAGCACTTTTCCAAAACTCACTCAGTCCATTTTTTTTTATTTTTGAGTTATCACTGCTATTTTATTCCTTATATGCAAGTCTATTATATACATTATCACACGGTGCCAAAACTCGCTCAAAATATGAAATTGCAGGTGGAAAACCTTATACTGAAGAACTGGATAGACAGACTTTTCGCCTAATAATGTATGCAAAAAAGCCTTATTAAAGACTAATAAATTGGTTGTGAGTTGAAATTTCTGCATTGTTTGGGTAGCTTGTAGGTACACTTGACATATACTAACAAGAGAAACAGACAGATAATAGTAAGGATTGAACACAGGCTTGAAAACTATTAAAACTCGTTTTCCCCGTTTTTCTCAACAAAAGTCTCGGTGGACTGAGTGAGTTTTGGAAAAGTGCTCCTCAATTTATCTATATGTAATGAGTTCAAAATATCCTAGACATGTCCCAGTTCGACTAAAGCACATTTTTTTTTACTAGACGTTTATACCCGGCGTTCGCCCGGGTTTTCCTCAGCGCCCGTGTATTTGAATTGAACGACATCTTCGTCAGCGCCCGTGAATTTTAATTTACGATGTACACATTTTTCTGGCGAATTTACGCGCTGGCTTGAAATTGTTTAAAAAACAACTCTATGCAATATATACTCCTGCATAGCTAGAATTCAATTGCATTGAAACTATAATCACATCGAAACTTAAAATGTCCAAATACCGAAATTTAAAGTAAATTTTGAGTTGATATAAAGTTGGGTTGAGATCTATAGAAATTCAAATGAAAACGTTCGTTAAAAATTTCGTATCTCTAAAGTGTTGCATTGAAATTCTGCCGTGGGCGTTACCACTTCTGATTTGAAATCAACGGTCATCGTGATTGGTTGCGAATCAGAGCGTTGACCTAAATGCTCGCGTGACGTAACATTGCATAATAATTTTAGCATGCATGACGTGGACAAATGGCCATACTACGGCTGCTATTATAAGATAGCCTCGTCGAAAAAGTTGTAAATTTAAAATGTCCATATATCGGCGTTTAAATAAAATTGCGAGCTGAAAATAGTCGCGTTGATCAAGACGTGGCGTAATAATGTTTTGAAAATTTTGTAAATCGCTAAAGCGTTCCGTTTCGGAGCCTTTAGACAACGGACAAACAAACATACAAACAAACAAACGGAAGGACAACGTAAACAGACTACGGCTTATAATATAGATAAAACGGGGAAAAATACAACTTAGAGCAAATAAAAAAAATAATATTCGTTTATTGAAGAAACACTGGGTTGGCACCCCGCAACCCATTAAATGCTGATTTGTGGTAGTTTCAATTTCTTTAAGCACATTAATGTTTATGTCTGAAGTTGCAACCATACACTCAAAAAACGTTAATCACTTGTCATCATTGACTGCTGGATTTAGCCAGAAGAATTCCAAACAGAAATCTTTCAGTCAGGATAACAGAGAATGTGATATAATTTTCCTTCTGATAATTTTATAATCAATAAATTTAGCGCATGTTAACATCGTTCATTATGTCAGTAAATAAATCACAATCACCTACAGTATCTATCGGCCTACACACTATCTAAATATGGGTAATACTTCATTTTAGCGTATTTTTATTCCCATGTAAATTCAACTACATTCTAGTGTATTTTATTCAAATGATATAAAGCCAAATAAACAATACTTTGGATTGACGAAAATAATTCTTTGCGTAAATGGAATTTGGACTGATGAAAAAATTCTTTGCATAAACAGAACCTGGATTGATAAAAAATACATGTAATTCTATACGTAAATAGAATTTGGATTGAAGACAATAATCACTAAAATCATTGAAATAATCAAACACGCTAAAATGGAGTTAACCACCCATAATAGAAAAAAATAAGCCATAACTTTTTAATGGAAAATGCAACAATAAAATATGCTAAAATGGAGTTTTACCGAAAAATTGAAAAAATTTACAAGAAATCAATCCATACATATACATGTAGAAGTAATGGTAAAGCGTCAAATTGCTCCAACGTCCGACTTCACATTACCCAATAAAGCATGTTGACAAACGAGTTAGGTAAAAGTGTATTTTAGCGTATTTAATTATTGACTATTGCATGGGTTTCAGCGTTGGTCTAATGCAAGTGGAATTGATGAAAAATAATAATGCTACAACGGACGAAATATTCGAATCGGTAAAACACACTTTCACTTCGAGTTACAAAGAAACGGTGAATGGCAAAGAACTGGATGTCTAGTGACATCAATAATTGGTCTAATGTTCGTGAGAATTAGTTTCAAGTATTCTCATGCGGGAGAATTAAAACATTAAGCTCAAACCAAAACATTAGCAACTCTCTCACTGACTCCGCTGTAGTTTATTAGATGCATTTGTCCACTTAATTACATGCACAGAGTTATATAATCTCACCAGGTTTGGCATTAAAGTCGAATTCTCCGTAATCTGGTTAACTCAATCATCAGCACAAAATGGCGAACGATGTAAGTGATCCATTACAGTGACAAGTAAGCTGGAGATTTTTTAAGTTTATCCTGTCATCTAGCGAATACATTTTAACGCGCTGCGTCAACTCAGATTTTTGGCTTAATAATTATGTAAGAATTGTCATTTTGAAATGTCAATAATTCTTCATTGTTGAAAATGCAAACTCTAGCATGAAGAACAAATGGATCTTGAGTATTTGTGCAACAAGATTTACCAGCCAAAAATTTCTTCTCCTTCCGAGCGACGGTTTCTATGATAATCGCCAGTGTGTTCTCCTATTTACGACCAAGCCACCTACTTCAGTAAATGATTTATCAAAAA